>RJWJ010003618.1:0-84071 GCA_004363605.1 Indri indri
GGAGCGATTCCTCCTATGTATTAATCTGGTAATGAATGGAGGGAAGGTATTTTGAGGATAAGACAGAACCAGCTCTGAAGTGGTTAAGGGCATGCTGGTAAGGGGATAAATGGGTAAGAAATATCTGAAACTGGTTGTTGGCAGTAGCAAATGTTTTCTTACAGAAGAGTGAATAGAAACACTGCCCAGACCAAATGTAACATCAGTTCCAAACTCTAATGTATTGTCTTTGAAGGACAAGATCAGTTTTGCCATTAAACTTTTAAAGGGTTTGACTGTTATCACACTTTAGTCTGTTTCTTTATTTTGAAAAGTAGCAATTTGGTCCTTTTTCAAGACCACATTTTGTTCGTGTGTCCTGTTTACTTTAAGATCTAGCAAGTGACACGTCATGCAATTCAGATTTAACTTAATCTCCGCTTGGCTTCCTTAATTAAAATAGAGGATGAATTCTCTTACACTGTCTATAAATACATCTTTCATAAATAGAACATTTATAAAAGTGCTGAGTATGTTATGAGTGATAAAGTCCATTCAAAATTGAGATCAGAAGATGTTCATTCATTGACTCATCTGAGGCAATAGCTTCAATGTCTATTAGATTTTAAAATAACAAACTTTTCTTATGGGAAAATCTTATAATAGCTTCAATTTTCCCCAAAAAGATACATGAAAAATTATTTTACGAATATGGAGGATAGATCTTTCTTTTAGGTCTACTTTTGCATTTCCTTCCTTATTTATTTTAATGAAATAATTGATAATTCCATTAATGTGCAGTTTCACACTTTGTAGTCAAGGGGACGTCCCAAAACACTAATTTTAAATTTCTTTTCCTTTTTTATTTTAGGAGAAGAATATGAAGCATCAAATTTCAATTTTTTAACATTAAAAATTTGTAAGGAAGGTATAAATGTTTATTCATTAAAACAGCACTAACTGATGTTTAAAATGTGCCTGGAACATGTGACTCAACTAAAAGTCGAGGATATAGTAAGGGACATGGCACAATATTCCAGGACAGTAGAGTCTAGTTGTAATTATGTGATCTAAATTGCATTTTAGGCAGATAATATAAGCAAAATTAGAAAAGACTGTGTGTAAACAAGTACGAATTAGTAACTAGGGAGTGTTATATTTAAAAATGGAATGTATAGATGTTGTAGTGTTCCTGTAATTGTTGGCATGAGATATTTACAGCATACTTATGTCATTAGTGAGGTTTTTTTTTTCTGTTTAAAAGGGAAAGATCTTGGATAATAAGTTCAAGAAACTGAGTTTGTTTCTGAACAATGAGTTTGAGATGCTGTTTGAACATCACTATGGGAATTCCCAGTAAGCAAGTGAGAATCTGGATCCACTGCTCTGTGAAGAGGTTCTGGCTATAAATAAAGATTCATGATAAGTAACTTTCTTATGATATTTGAAACATAAGTAGTGGGATCACCCCACTCACTGATGATATACCATTCGCAGAGAAAATGAGAGTAGGGCATGGTGATAAGTATGGAAACTGGTAAAATAATAAGTAAGGTTTTAGAAGCAGACCTGTTCAAAGCATTCTAAGGAAAGATCAGAGTAACCATAGGGACCAATATTCTAGGCAACTTTCAAACTATAGATTATATACAATATCAGACATATTTCTGTAAGTATTTAATTTAGATAAAGTTTTTTGTTAGTATTCTGAGACAAGAGGAAATAGGAAATAGCCATATATATCTCTATATGATATGCTCTATTTGAGCATATTAGTGTCGAACTGGTCTATAGATGTTATCTCAGAAGTGACGGTTTGCAGTGTGTTTTGCTCCTCAGTGTTCATACAGCCATTCTTCTGCCTTATTCAGATTACACATGGGAGGCTCTAATTAACTATTATTAGCCACCAGTGTGACTCAAACAGCTCTCCATGAGTCAATGTGCCCTGTACGTTGGTAGTTTTGTCTCTTGTCCTTAGGTTTGAGTTATTTTATTCACAATGATCAAAATGACTTATTTTCTTTTCAGTTTTTTACTCACTTTCAGCCATAAATCAACTGTAAGGTCCCAACTGACAACTAGGACAATGTTGGCCAAGGCTGGGTACTCTGAATTTAGAGTGAATTAAGCATTTGCCTTTTCATTAGGAGAGGTGGGGGGTCAGTTACAATGTGGGAAAAGAAAGTTCTTTCAGAAAAAAACAATAGTTTTAACTTTATGCATTGGACATGTTTACCTACCTATTAACAAAAAATAGGCAAGTTGACTACCCAATCCCTGTGAATTTATCTATTCTAAATTTAAGGTTAAATTTGATGATGCTATTAACACACCTTTTTTTCTCTCTCCAAATGCATGTATAAAATGCTATTTGGTTAAGGACTCAAATAAAAATAAGAAATGTAGAGTTAAAAAATTTGGAGGAGGTTATATGCTGTGTGTGAGTGTGTGTATGTGAATATATCTAATTTAACCACTTTCAATTTAGTCAAGTTTGCTAATATGTTAATTAATAGAGAAAGGAAAAAGTATATCATATTATAGATTAGGAAACTGAGGCTTGACTAGCTTAAATAAGCTCTAGTTACACAGTAAGTTCCCTGTCTAATTTGACTTTGTATTGCTCTCAGCCCGGTCTCTGGCCATCAGCAAACCCAATAGGAAGTCTGTGACTAAGTGCATGACTATGAATACGCACAGTAACTTGCATAGTCACAAAATGTGCTCCAGAAATGTTCCTCCAGGAGATAATATTTCTGGAATTTAATTCATACATGTATTTCAATTCTGACAATGCAAAATGTGGGAGATTTCCTTTAATGCCATTAAAAAGATCTTTATAATTTAATTATCATCTAATATTCCTATTGAGAGGTGAGGGAAATATTTATATGCAAAATTTTATTTTAAGAGCTAGAAATAATGTACATATAATCTATTTTCCAAATCTGTATCAAAAATTTTCATCTTTCCTTGAAAAGAGGCTTTGAGAATATTTTATCATTGTTTCAAGGGGCATAAATGCATAAAGGTCAATCCTCTTAAGCAGTTGAGAAAAAAACAAAAGCTTGATTATCTCGGTTACAAAATCCAATAGTATAATACAGTACCAGCTTTTTGAAGGGAACAGCTGGATACCTGAATTCCTGGCAATATACATTTTCACAAACCTTTTAGTTTTCATTGATACAGTGGGTTTGACTCATGTATTGTTGCAGCAAATTAAACATTCTCAAAAGCCTATTGTTCGTTGGTCAACAAGAACAACAACAAAAAATTGTTTAGTTCCTGACTTTATTATGAGAACAGAACGTACTTTTACCCTTTTCCTGTCAACAGCACATTTTGGTATTTTAATAATGGAAAGAAAATTAATTGCATCATATTGATACCAACATCAGTTTAGAAATTTTATTCTTTTGGTTATACATTTTTTTCTCTAGAATATAAAAAGAGCTCTCCATGATATAAGTACATGGTTGGAAATAATTTAGAACCACTGTGGTAATGCCTAAGAAATCAACAATGGAATTCCAGTTTACACAATTCTCAGCCAAAAGGAATTCTTCACAGTATGTAGAAATAGCTATAAAGTTTGATAGTAAATTTTCTAGTATAAATCAATAATTATAGTCCACTTCATTTGTGTAATGCAAATGCTCTTTAGATCTTCTCATTTATTTTGAGCTTTTTATGTCTGTTTATGCTTCTGAAACTCTCAAAGTCATATGGTGATATGATGAACGAACCTGAAATGACAAAAGAAACTTGATAAATCTTCTAAGATCTCCTATTTGACTCAAATGTTTGCACAGAAAACAAGTTCAGTTGTTTTATATTTTTAAAAATGGTGATTTTAGATAGAAGAACTCAAATATCACATAGTATTTGAAAGTAATGGAGGATTCTTACAAAGAAATTCCACTCCTGCCTGTCTGCTCAGAGTCAGTTACGCTCATCCCCCAACAGGTATCCCATGCTCTCGGTCTATCAGAGCATGTCTCATTATTGAAATATGCCTTCTTTCTCATAAATCCAAGTTTTTGCCCTGAAATTTCTTTGCACTGAATGTTATTCCCCTGTATCTTTTTCCAGCCAACTTGTAGCCCCATAAGGCTCCCTGCCAGCTTCATCTCTTCTCAAATACCTTCCCTGATCTGCTTTGATGGGGCCATAACTGTGTTTTGGGTTACCAGAGTTTCCTGTACAAAGTTCCTTTTAAAGCTTTTCTTGTGCTATATTGTTCACTTATCTGCCATTCTTACTAGACCATGTGCTTCTTGAGGTCAAAAGTAGTATATTTCATTTTTGCATGTCTAGTTTTTGAATCAATGTATATCTTCTTTTCCATCTCTTCACAGCCCTTAGTAAGGTATTTCATACTCAGTAAATCCTCAACATACACTATCTGGCTGACATCTGATTTACTGAAATCACTATATCTTAACATCTTATAAATATTAAATATAATATATTTATAATTTATGTCACACCTGTTTCCAAAAATAATGAGGCAGCTTTAAAATGTACTTAAGGAAATATATATCACAAACCGAAGACTAGGTAACTAAATTGAATTTTATGAATCTCATTTAGTTGTCATTTACTTTGTCATCTTTGAATATATGAAATTATTAATTTGACATTAAACTTTGATGTGTAATTTTTTGAAAGTTATCATTTGTCTTATATTAGACAGAGAGTGATAGAGGGTGTTACCAATGTTTTGGAATTTAGCATTGCAATGTCATGTACCAAATGTATGCGGACCAATTGACTAACATTACAACATCATTCTAGGAAGTAATTCTTGTCACGAGTATTTCCAGAGGTAATTCTTGATTTAGTTATTTTGCCAGATGGATGTGTCAAGTTCCATATAAATGAGTGTTGGTTCCCCTATGGAAATAGGAAATTAACAAGTAAAAGAGGAGGATTTAAAGCTGAAAAATCTTTTACAAGTGACCCATTTCTATATAGTACTGCATAGAAAAATATGGAAACATTTATTATGAAGAGGTCAACATATATTATTTTTGATTAGTAGAAATTCTATAATGGTTTCAGAAAGGAAATAATTGTAAGGTATTTTGTAACATGAAGATTATTAATGTTAAAATAGTAGTAGAGTATATGAGAAGAGAAAAATTATGATTATTATTTTTACTCTACCTTAGAATAATCTCTTAATTCGTCTATTCCAATGTAACACTTTCAAACCTTTTCAGATTGCAATTCATGCACAGTTACATTTGCTAAACATATGTGTGTAAAGTTTTGATACTATACAATTAATATAATGGCTAATATGTAAATGGTGCTAACAACCTTATTTGGATAACATTTGCCATATCAAAAACAATTTTTAAAATTTTTCAACCACGATATCATTTTACATTTTATGGCCTATATAAATTAGTATCTACACCTTGCACTTTCAGTACTTATACCATAGTTTTTTTTATCTATCTATCTACCTGTCTATACAATAACAACAACATGTACTACAAAACCAAGACCTATAACAGGGGACACTCCCCACTTCTGCAGCTAGAACCAAGGTCGTAATAATATTCATTGCCTCTTTTGGAAGCCGTTCTAGATTCCAGTCATACTCAGACATAATTTTTGCTGCTCTAGGTTGTTTGCCTACTGGGGTAATCACTGAGAGGTCTGAGCACCTGGTTACCATGCCCTTGATCAGTGCTAATTATTAACACTCTCCTTTCATGGTTATTATCAGGTACAAACACCCAAAGATGCCTAGTGACTTCCCTGAGTTCCAGGCACTCCTCCCTATTGTCATTACACAGAGACCACTCAATCTGCTTCTGAAAAGCAGGATCAATTACCAATGTTAGTATAGAAATTCCCTTTTTTTAATAACTCCAGATATACTGGCATGAAGAACCCTGAATGAGTAGGTGGCAGCCATAACCTGGCAGAAGTTTACCCCGATGGGGAACCAGGATCTTTAATTTGACAGATCCTAAAGTTGAGCAAACAGTCAACAAAAATTCCCCAAGTAGACAACTGGGAATGAGGGTGAGAGGGTGTGACAGATGTGTCTGATGCCCTACCGTACTCTTGCCCTCAATGCCCTAGTGCTCAGCCTTCCAGCTGCCAGGATCTGTACTTCTTTCATGATGACAAATGCCAGGGAATTAAAGCCTCCAGGAGCAGTCCTTGACAAGGTACTGGCTGGAGTTGGAATACGAACATCTCATATCCCTCACTTCTTGGTAGTATAACTTTCAGCCATGTGTTTTACACTCATTCGCAGAGCTATCCCACAAGATACAAGCTTGCTGTTCGTAGTGGAAACAGCATAATAGAGTGGCATCTATTGGCTTCCTTCCTTCTCTGTCTCACTTCTTCACACCCCTACTGGTGTGCCCTTTGCCTGTCCAATATGTTACTTGCATTTGGATCCTTGCCTCAGTTTTAACATCTAGAGGAAGCCAGATTCATTCAAATAAGCTGCTTGTATTTCTAGCCCTTTGTTACTGGATCCAAGTATTCTAGCTATTAGTACCATGGCACCACGTAATTTTTACTAGTTCGAAATATGTATCACATCTTGCAAGACAATATCCTGGATCTACAGTGTCATTATTCCTAACTTATCAATGAACTTTTAAGAAGCCATTCAACATTCTATCATGCCAGTTACTTTAGGATGATGCAGTCTGCTCAGAGAACCAGTAGATTCTGTGGTCAGTTGCTCATCACTGCACATTCTTCACTACAATGTGGGTCCTCTGGTCAAGGCAATATTATGTAGGATCCCAATGAGAAATGAGAAATGAAACTCTCTGTGAGCTCTCACATAGTGATGCAGCCTGAGGGACTATTAAAAAGGACAGAAAGCCCATGCATGAAATATTATCAATCTCAATGAAGATGAACTGCTATCCTCACCAGTTAAGTGGAAGGTTTCAATACAATCAACTTGTCACACAGGGGCTGACTTTTCTTCTCAAGGAATGGCACCTAACTAAGACAATAGTATCAATCTCTGTTACTGCTGACAGGTCACATATTAACAGTAGTGGCAGCTAAATGAGCCTTGGTGAGAAACAGCCCATGCTGTTGGACTATGGATACTCTTAATCCCTCCTACAGTGGCTGTTCCATTCATTAGCCTATTGTGTAAGCACTTGAGTGGCAAACTGTAGAGACTAAGTAGCATCCAGTGGACAAGTCATTCTCTCTACTTAATTGTTGAGAGCCTTTCCCACAGACTCTGGTGGCCATAGAAAGCCCTCAGCCAAAACGTTGCAGATGCTCGCAGTTGAAAGTCTCTGGGTCGGTGTACAAGCAGGTATATAAATAGAGAAACAAATGTGTCTGCCACAATAATGGACACCTTATAACGCATTTCTCATTTAACCCTCCTCACAACCTCCCTAAGAATTAACTATTATTATCGCTTTAATATAATCAGTAAACTTTAAACCAATTGGCTCATAGAGTTTGAACAACTTTCCTATAAAACATCGGTATTTTGATTCAAATGCCATGCTATTTTCACTAGGACCAACAGCATTTAGAGTTCTCCAATAGCAGCTTTCCTTTATAAATTTTTGTTTTTGGTTTCAGAATAGTAAATAAAATATTGATTATAGCTGGGCCTCAGTCCTTCCTAGAATATGTAATTTCGATAGCACAAAGACATTAAGAACATGTTACAAGAAATGTCAGAGCTTCCAGTAAATCCTATAGAACAGAAGCCATAATGTTTCCTACTCAAGCTTAGGGAAATTTCTTTCTGGTCAGGAATCAGGAAAAAGCACACACACACACACACACGCACACACACACACACACACACACACACATTTAAACGTTATTCTTTCAGAAAAGAACCAGTAGCAACAAGTTAGAAGGCTGCAGGCATAATGCTTGCCCAGACATACACTTGCAAAATGGTAATTTAGTGTCAGGCTGCTACGTGGAATGCATAGGGAGCACAGTTGTTTTGGTTGACATTCCTCTTCCTTCTGTCAATAGCTATTTAAGACTGAGGCCATGAGGATGGGAAAAAATAAATCAACCTGTCCAAAAACAGAAAGAACATAGAAGGCTGAAGGGAGACTCAAGTCCAAGCATACGGGGCCTCAGACTGTGAAGAAACATACTGTTCTTAACACCTGGCTGTTTCTGTTGATTTCAAGTTGGGTTAAAAGCAGGGTACAGTCTCAGAAGGAGGGAGTTCTCAGCTTGGTACTTCATTACCAGAAATGTGATTTCTGCTTGAAGAACTATATAACCCACATAACCCGTTCCATGTGAGGCAGCAATTCAAAGAAATACTCCCAGAAAAAACACACACACAAAAAAACACTCCAATTTTTGGGTTGTTTTTCAATAACTAAAAAGCAAAACATCTTTTCATTTTTGATATCTGACAATCTCAATATCCTTCCTTCAAGCTCTCTCTTTCTCTCTGTCATTTTCACCTTCCCAATTGAAATTCTAAGACATCCTACCTCTCTGTCTTAAATTCCTTGGTCCCAGCCCTTTCTTCTTCCACCTTCTTTGTGCTCTCATTTTTCTCCCGTGAATAATTTCTGTTTCAAATATGTAATTTTTGCTTTTATTATGCATTTATATTTATCTTCACATCCTTGTAAGACACTAATATTTGTCCTTAGTTATTGCCTAACTCAGGGTAGGACTCCCTAAGCTAACCCTGCTAGCGTCCAATGTGATTAGAAATAGTAAATGTTAGTGGATGTGTGTGTATATATATTTATATATGTTATATATATTCTATATATATATATAACTTACTATGTGATAAGCACTATTATCAGCAATTTACATATTATAAGTCATGTAATAACTTACAAGAATTCTAAGAGGCAGTACTCCAGTTAGCCTCATAGTTATGAAAGACTGAAGCTCAGTGAATCTATGCAAATTGGGCAACAGGTGGCTAGTAAGAGCTGGCATTTGAAACCTTAGAGGTGCTTGAACTTACTTGGAATCTGCCTTACAGAGGAATTTATAAAAAAAGAGTAAAATATTTCTTTGATATTCCTAAAATATCTAAATTAATAATGATTACCTTATGAATTAAACATTAATAGATTATATTTTTATTAATATAACACACAATCCTTAGAAAAAGGTAAGGAAGTAAAGATAAGCAAAATGGGAACATATAAAATGACTTACTGTATTTTATCTTCTTCATTTTATATAACACACGAATATTTGTAATCTTATAAAAGTCAAATTCTTATACCATGCTCTGTATCATTCCATCCTTACTTAATATATAATAAATACATCTCTAGATCAATAAGCTTAATTGTACAATAAAATAACATTGACTTACTGTTCTGTTCAATCCTGTTATTTTAATAAAAATACTTATTGAACATCTACTATGTTAATAAAATATCACTAGGTATTGTTTATATAATTATGAATTTTTTAAAACTTCCGGTCCTCATGGAGCTTACATTCTTGTGGGAAGAGGCTACTACAGTAAACTGGAGAGTAAATCATGTCAGATGCACATAAGTAGGTGCAGAAAAATTTTAAAAACTAGCCAAGGCCCCTGATCTCAGCCCCACCCTGTCTTCCAGCCCACCTTCCCTTACAAAAAGGAAACTAGCCCAGGTATATACAAGTTTTAATTTTTATTAGTCTGCTCAGAGAAAGCTTCAAGAAGAAGGTAATATTCGAGGAAAGATTTGATTTGATTGTCTCCAACAGTGGGACCTTAAGCTCTAGTTATAAGAATAAACAATGAAGCAATGGTTATTCTCTCAGGCCAAGAGAAAAAAGCATATTATGGATTCTGTAATTCAGAAAAGAGTACATTATGGATTCTTGATGTGCTTTGTTAAATTGTCTTCCTGTGCATTTGATTTCCCCATATCCTTACGAAATTTTGATATTCTCATTCAGTCCTTTTTTTAAAACTCGGTTACTCTGATAGGGGAGATAGCTGTTCTTTCTTTCATTTATTAATAGATTATAAATTTTAAGCATTGTATATTTAATTAATATGATTGTATATTATTCATGTCTTTAAAATCCATTTTCATGAAAAAAGTTACTTTATCCAAAGGACCATTTGATTTTGTTTTGTTTTCAACAGGATGTGTGAAATATAAAGACAATCCAAACCATCATATTGTATGAATTTGTTTTGTTTCACATTCACTAGCTGATAGACTCTTAAAAGTAGTCATCTCATTAATGTAAGCTATAAAATGATAGGTAACATATTTTGTTATTTTTTCTCCATTACACCAACAAGTTAGGATTCTTCTCCATTCATAGCCTGTTTATTACTACCCTCCCCTCTTTTCATTCCATCCTCTCATTTTTATTGGCCTATGCAAATCCTAACAGTATTTCAGACTTTATCTTAAATGTTGTTTGCCCAGAGAGTTCTCTCTGGACATCAGAGCTAAGTCATCTACCTATGTTACTTATTTGTTATATATATTTAAGGTTTAAACCTGATATTTTGATATACATGTACATTGTGAAATGATTACCAGAATCAAGGTAATTAACATTTGTCACTTCACATAGTTGCCATTTTATTTTGTAGTAAGAACTCTCTTAGTAAATTTCAAGTACACAATATAGTATTATCAACTATAGTCACAATGCTGTGCATTAGATCTGCAGAACTTATTCATCTGATAAGTAAAAGTTTACACTCTTTGACCAAAATCTTGCCCATTCCCTCACTTCCCAGCCCTTGGGAACTGCTGTTCTACCCTCTATGAGATCAACTTCTTTGTTCCACATATAAGTGAGATCCTACAGTATTTGTCTTCCTGTGTCTGCCTTATTTCACTCAGCAAAGTGTCTTCTAGGTTTGTATATTTCGTTGCAAATGGCGGGATTTTCCTCTTTGTTAAGGCTGAGTAATATCACATTTTCTTTATTCATCTATCTGTCAACAGGCACTTGTTTCCGTATCTTGGATATTGTGAATAATGCAGCAATGAACATGGCAGTGTAGATATCTCTTCCAGGTACTGATTTCATTTCTTTTCAACATATATCCAGAAGTGGAGGGCTAGATCATATGGTAGTTCTATTTTTATTTTTTTGTAAAGCCTCCTTACCATTTTCCACAAGGGCTGTACCAATTTACGATCTCACCAGCAGCGTACACAGATTCTTTTTTTCTCACATCCTTGCCAATACTCGTTAACTCTTTTGTTGTTGTTGTTTGTTTGTTTTTTGATAATAGCCATCCTAACAGGTATGAAGTGACATCTCACTGTGGTTTTGATTTGCATTAGTGATGTTGAACACTTTTTTATAAACCTGTTGGCCATTTGTATGTCTTCTTTGAAAAAATGTGTCTTCAGGTCCTTTGCCTATTTTTTTAAATGGGGCTATTTGGTTTTTTGCTACTGAGTTGTACATGTTGCTTATATATCTTGGATATTAGCCCTCTATAAAATACATGGTTTGAAAATATTTTCCCCCATTCCATAGGTTGACTTTTCATTTTGTTGATAGTTTCCTTTGCTGTGCAGAATTTTTTTGCTTTGATGTAGTCTCATTGTTTAATTTTGTTTTGTTACCTGTGCTTCTGGGAGTTTTATCAAAAAATCATTGGCAACACCATTTTCCCTGTTTTCTTGTAGGACTTTTATGGTTTCAGGTCTTACATTTACAACTTTAACGCATTTCAAGCTGATATTTTTTGTATGGTGTCAGGTAAGGGTTCTATACCATTATTTTGCTTGTGGATATCCAGTTTTTCCAGGATCATTTATTCCAGAGACTCTTCTTTCCCAATTGTGTATTCTTGGTGTCTTTGTTGAAAATTAGTTGATTGTGTATGCAGAGGTATATTTCTAGGCTTTCTATTCTGTTCCATTGGCCTATGCATCTGTATTTATTCTAGTAGCGTACTGTGTTGATTTCTAAAATCTTTACAATACGCTTTGAAATCAGGTAGTGTGATGTCACTACTTTGTTCTTTCTTGAGATTGCTTTGGTTATTCAGGGTCTTTTGTGGCTCCACACAAATAGAAAAAAATGTTGTACACCACATGAACAGAATGAAAAATAACAAAGATCACATGAATTTTTCTGCCCTTTTCAGGAATCATTAAATAATCTCTTCTTTAGTAGCTAGAGTAATAATAACAGTTTTCATTCATTACTTCCTTTTATTATTAAAACAATCATATGAAGGAAGTAATACAATCATTTATTTATATTATTTTGGTTATAATTTCACATACTATTGATTCTTTCAGAGTTTATTACTATTATTTAAAGGATATTGAAGTGCAAACTCTTTAATTGTGGGATTTATATGGAAGAGAAATTTTAGAGATTATTATTTGGATTCATCATTGCAACAGAGTTTTTTTTTTGGCAATAAGAATGCTACAATTGTAACATTATAATTGCTTTCTTCCTATGATAAGAACTTCACTTTCTTGTTAAATGTTAATGAGTATAATTAGGATCATATTTATAAAATGTGTCTTCATGATATTAGTCATAATATATTCAATTATTATTAGGGGGATTTATAATCTGAACAAAAATGTTTTCTATTTTTAAGACAAGAAGAAATTAGTTAATTTCTAGAAAAATACAACAGATATCCCTTTTATATATAGTTTATTTCAAATTAAGTTTAACATGAAATAAACTTAATATTTTCTAATCACAGATTTGTGAGTAAAATAATCTTAGAGAACCTATTTTACCTCCAACAAGGTCAAGTTTAACTTAACTCTGCAGGATAAAAAATAAGGAATAAGAAAACATGTGTATATGAGAAATGTCTTAGTAATTAAATTCTAAAATAACGAAAACCCCTCAAAATCAGCCTGGAAAAACATAGTCCTTTGCATACATTAACTACATTATATGAGTTTAATTATAAGTTATTTTTACTCATTTCCAAAATTAGTACTTTATACAATGCCTGAATTAACTGACAGATTAGTGAAAATTTTCTTCAGATGGACTTCAACTTGTGTTTGTAAGTATTCACAAGTTAAAAGATTAAAATGGAATTTACCAATATTCAGGCTGAATATCATTCTTCAGATATAATTCTTAAATTATTTAGTTAATGACTAAATTATTTACAATCAATGTTGATTATTAAGTTGTAATTTTTAAGTGTTAGACCTTTGACAGAGCCTAGTCACTTTCCATCAGACCCTTGAGCTTCTCTTTGAACTGAAGTCAAGTCTTACCTGGGATCCAAAGTAAGCAACTGCAATGTGACCAATCCCTAGAATGACAACATCTCTTCCAGCTTGTCTGCTGCCATCATCACACCATCCTTGCTTCTTCTTCAGATGCTCTTTGTGTGGCAAACACGGGAAGCCTAGAAATTCCCTGTGGTTAACTCTCTTGCCAGCTCAGGTTTCACCGTGCAGAGGTATGCATGGTTCAGAAGAAAGAAAAGAAACAGGTATCATTATGCTTTCAACAGTGGTGGGTACCTGTTTGAACTTCAGTTGAGAGCAGATAGGTGATTCGTGAGCAGATTCCAGGTGTTCTGCAAATTTAAGTGCTACATTCACTAAGTTCATGAGTAGTGGTTCCTTGAAACTCCTGCAACTATCTGAATTCCTGAAAGCTGGAAATGGGTTTTTCTGATCTTTGATCATCCAGCCTTTGCCCTGTTTTGCAAACAGGAAATTCCCATATTAGATACCATTCAATTTGATATGTCTAGGGTGTTTTCTGTTTTCTTAATTGAATATGCCATTTATAGACTTCGAGTCAAATGCAGTTAACTAACTGACAACCTCCAGATGAGAAGGCTCTCAAATTCATCAACAAGGAGAATGTGGCCTATAAAGAAAACACTGAAATACATAAAAGTTTTATTTCCACATGGTTGAGTCTTTCCCATAAAACTTATGTCTAAAGAAAAACACACACAATATTAAACTGAAGAAGCAGAGATAACATCTCAAAATATGTCAAATTATAGTGTTTATAATCCTAAGAGAAAAGCAAAAAGACCCAGATTTTTTTATAATACCTACTAATCACTAGTTGGAGATAATAGCATCATTTTTAAAAGTTTTTAGGTTTTTTTGCTCTTTTATTTACCTAAGCACAAGTCATTTGTTTTCTTTTTTACTTTTTTGGGGGGTGGACAAGTGAGAGCCGAAACTCTCCGAGACAATCAATCATGCTGTAATCTTGTCCTAGAACACAAGAGAACTCACAGTTATCAGCATTATTCAGCTCTTAACAGATCTCCGCAGCCTCCAGAGTTGGCTTCTCTGCATTCTTCCTCTGCTTTTTTAAAGCAGTCCCTATTGCGTCTCCACTTTAAATTCTTCAGTGTCCTCCACCCATTTGTAGAAGGTGTTCAAGGTCCACCCCATGGCTCACAGGCTTCCTGCTTGCTGGGTTCCCACTATTTGCCTGACTTCACTTCCCAGTACTTTCTTCGCTTATCTGACATTCATCCATGGAAAACCATTGCTACTCTCTTTACGTACAATAAAATCTCCGGCCCCTGAGCATTTCCTCACACTGTCCTTTCCCCCAGAAGGCCATTTGAGCTTAAAAAAGGACCTAGTTGCCAATGATACAACATTATGATTTAGCAAATGAGAAATGTTTTCAGGATGGTCAAATATTAAATAAACAGAGCATTTTAGATGGTATGTTCTTCTTTTAAAGGAAAAACGGTCATAAACATAAAAATGGGATTATGTCAAAAAGGAAGTGAACCCAGAAACAAAAACTTCGCAGAATTATTCAGTTTTTCCTAGCTTTTCCTTTATGGGTTTACTATCACAATGTTAACACCTTTTACTGTCATGGTACAGGCTTTCTGGAGTGCCTGTCATTTCTATTTGAATAATGAACCTATATTATTAACATATCTTCATGGTTTTACTTGGTAAAGGAGCTTGTTTTTCATGATATGGTGAATCAAATCTGCCATCTTAAAAAATATTCTGTTGTTTTATCTTTTTTACATAAATAACGAGATGTGCTTTCCATAGGTGACTGAAATACATCAAGATGTGAAATTCCAAATTTAAATCATCATATGATAAACTTATTAAGACAATGCTAATAAAATGGTCTCAAGAAGGATTCTTGAATTCTTTTACCTACTTGGTGTGGTAGGCAAATCAGACTGGCATGTTTGACTTGCACTTGAAAATGTTGGAGCCCCTGCAACAAGATAGAGGTGGTCACGTTTGAACTGGCCTGATCACTTAGTTTTAAAAGAGCTTCCTGGTAAAGCATGGGGACATGAATAGTGTGGGCTTGTGTAATAAGAACTACCAGGGAACAAGCAGCCAACCCAGAAATGAAATGCATCACTCTAGGCATGCAAAGAAAAGCCCAGCTGTGGGATTCCCCGAAGAACCAGAGAAGCGTGGACTAGAGAATCAGCTTTAGTCACCTGCCAAAACTATTGCACCAAGCGAGAACCATTCTCTCTCCTGCATCTACCCACTCTCTGACTCAGATGAAGACAGAAACGGTAGTTAATGTGTGGGAAGGAGGTGAGGTGACAGAAGAAAACTAGAAACTGACTACCATGCCTTCCTCTCAGGCAGGCAATCTCACCTGCCAGATCCCAGCACAAGGAGAGGGCAAAGGAGAAGTCTTATCTATAAATTAGGATGTGAATCCTGATACTTTGGACTGGATATATTCTAATTATAAAATTATGCTTTAAATATAGGAAAGTCTACATTTTACTCACCTAGGAGCTGCCAAATTTTCTGTCTGAGGGCTACAGCAATTTACTCCCTGTGGAATAATGTTTAACGAGGCAGGAACAGCAGAAGATAATTGGATCACATCCCATATCCTACACACTATGTAGTCAATATATGTTAGACCTACAATCTGTTGCTCACATCCGGGTAAAATAACCGTATTTATATATTTATAAATAAATTCAGACAAATTTAGTTTTAGAAATATATTTACTAACATATTTTGATAGAAAAATAACAACAGTTTAGCAAAAATCAGAAAGACTGAATGATATGATTTCAAACCTATGCTTTAAACAGACACACATCTTAAGTGAGGAGTTTTAAATATATGTCAGCATCATCTGATAGGAGAACATAGCATCTCTGATAGGAGAATGTGAAGGAGCACTGTTAACTGCAAAGAATAAGGAGGGAGAGCAAAATAAATCTGGATCCCAATGCCGAATGGACTGGGTGTCAAAATGCAATGCTATCAATACCGTTTCATAGGATTAGCAAACATTACTCTTGGATCTGGAAAAGCAAGTTACTCGTTATGCTTGGAAAACTCTGGTAAGCTTTTTTTCTTTGAAAAATATGGACAAGCATAGCCAAATATTGTGCTTATTTTGAAGTATTGATCTTACACTTTCTGATGGGCTTATCTTGAGCTAAGTGTGGGAGGAGAGATAACAGAAAATAAAAATTGGAAAAATTAACAATAAGAACCTCCTTGGAAGGGGAAAGAAATCATAAAATACAAATTTAAAGAGAAAATACTGGTGAGGGTTATAGTAGAGAAGGAAGTGCTGAATCTTGGTTATCTGAATAACCATTTTTCATCAAATAGATGCAGCAAGAAAGAGTGGTAGCATTAAAATCATTCTGTAATTTTGCTCTGACAAACACACTCCACAATGGTAGAGTGAATAGATCTGAAGATTAAACTTTTTTTCCTTCAGCTCAGAACTCTGCAAAACAAGTTTTACTGTTTGAAATTGACTTATTTTTAATTAAATGGTGTTTCTGTGCCTTTCCTTTCACTGGAGTTTTTCATTCAGACAGACATCGGTCTCTTTTGTATTGTCTTAATGGTATTTGTCCAGGTATACACTTTCAAGCTATGAAAAGATCATGACCTTTGTAGTCAAATAGAGACATGTGGCACTTAGAAAAGTGATTTATCATTTCTAAGTTTCATATTTCTCATCTGTAATATGAAGACAATAATGCATTTGCTCAGCATTGACAATATTAAATGCGATTATATTTGAGACTATTTATACAGCTCCAAACACAGAGTAGCTACTCAGAAAGTGCTAGCTCCCTCTTTTCTGTTTAATCATAAATCTAAATGAGGCCATCCTCTGTTACAAAAAAGAATATGGTATTTATTTATACAAGGTACTGATTCCTGAAGTACTTCCCAGACAAGGTTGCCCCAGCCTAACAGAAACAATTGGCTATTTCTCAAAAGCCAGCTGAAGTAGATTACTTTCACATAAGCAATGAAAAGACCTCAGTGTAGAAGAGCATGGACCTCAGTTATTAATTAGCTTTAGTCAAAAATTACCTTGAAAACTATTAATGTGATCTAGAAGCTAGGGAAGAAGAAGAGTAAGGTAAGAAGACACAAAAGTTGTAAAAGAAGAAAAAAGAATAAGACTATTAAGATCAATACTAACAGCCGACATTAACTGCTTACTTATTAACAGGTTCTGTGTGTAACATTACAGGATTGCTGTCTTTAGCCTTATTTCACAAAAAGCGAAATTGAATGGAGCTTGGTTTGAACACAGCCAACCTTACTCCTGCATAACTACCTACATGACCAGATACAAAACCATTAGACCAGGAACAGGCTAAGAGGGAGGAACCTGGTTCAGATCAGATCAGATCAGAGTTTTGGGCTACTTTAGTTCAGAAATAGGAGCAAAGAGAATGGGAGAACAGCCAGGCAAAGTGTTACTAATATTTGTGAGATTCACCCTGGTCTTTCGATTTCTTCAATTCAGTCCCCATAGTAAGTTAGAGTTTGTGCTCCCTCTCTGAATCTTTCTGAGAATCATTTTTTTTCTCCTCTATTCTGGAAACGTGATATTTATGAAATGGGCCTAGAAAGTGAAAGTTCCTCAATACTATTGATTTTCTACCTCAAATCCAGATCCACAAGGTGAGTTCATATAAGCCAATGAGTTATTCAATAGCTTTTAAGAATCTACTCTGGAGCCAGTTTGCTTGTTT
Organism: Indri indri; assembly: GCA_004363605.1. NCBI lineage: Eukaryota > Metazoa > Chordata > Mammalia > Primates > Indriidae > Indri > Indri indri. Next base: position 17,940 of record RJWJ010003618.1, read on the forward strand.
CCAATTCTGTCTCGATGCTTACTTGTTCTATAACCTTGGGCAAATTGCTTTATCTCTGTACACCTCACTTTGTTCATCTATCCATTTTGGATTTAAAAAAAAAAGTCTGCTGGTAAAGTTAGCTTGAGGGTTAATATAGGTGCTATACTTAGATTGTTACATAGTTTAGAGCCTACATGACATAGCTGGGTCCCTGCCCCCACACTAAATCTACTGATCTTTAAGAAACAGGATGCCTGCAAAGTTTTGCTTAGTGACCAAACCTGCTGAAAACAGTAGGATTCAAGATGGCAGCTCATTGGCCTCTGAGAACCTCTAACCTCATTATAATCTAATTTCCATGCTAAGAGACACTCCCATTGGTGCCATGAAAGGTGACAATCACCTTGGCAACAAAAGGAAAGGACCATAAAGGGACAAAAAGAAAGTGAGATTCTGGTTCTGAGAAGTTCCTCATCCACTCCCAGAAAAGATATGAATATTCCTTTCTCTGATTTTAATATCCAACCCCTTTATTAAAAGAAACTCCTATATTTTAACCCTCTCACCTTTTATATATTATTGGGGAAATGTTATAGTCTGAATGAACATAGCAGCTAGAATTTATAAAATATTTCTTTCACAGAGTGACCAAAAAAAAATCAACAAATAAAGATGGTTTTACATTAGTTTTAGCTTGTAAATAATGTGATAAGGCATTGATCAAAGAAATTATTATACACCATAGTCCTCTGGTTCAGCAATGCTGGATGACATGGGAAAGTGAAAACTCAGTGGAACCGCAATCCAAATAATTATGCCTACTTAAGAAGATCCTCTTCTGCAGAACTTTAGCTTACCTTCCATGTCACCTGGATGTGTAAAAATCTGATTAGAATCAGTTTGTGAATTCTATACAAAAGTCGAACTGCTTTGTAAGCAAAAACTACTATTTTGCACCTCAATTCAATTTTTATGCATGGAGACTTATAAAAACATTAACATTACAGAAAAGCACTAAATCCATTTAGAAAATGTTCCCATGGCTTTCACAGATTTAGAGAGTATGGACATATCATGTGAGTCTAAGTTCAGGTAATAATGATTTTTTAAAAAGAATAAGAGAACAATTTATTATACTCACCATGATCCCAGGACACATGATGAAAACGGAATGTAAATTTTTCTAGGCTACATTTATGTAATTATTCTGATGAGCTGCTTATAAAATAATGCCATAATTATAGCAAAATTCTTACAGAAGTATGAAAACTGGTTTTCATAACAATCAATATAAGCATATGATAGGATCTATACTAAAAAGTCATCTTAGTGGTTTAGTAGTATCAATATTCATATTCTTCAGGAAGAAAAACAGCAAAAACCAGTACTTACAATTATCCAAGATTAATATGAAAAGTCTGCATTTGTGTATGGATACAAGTATATTTTTTTATAAACTCTGATCATTCCAATAAATCACTCGTGGCAGAGGCACTGAGACACTGTGGTGGAAAGCCTAGGGTTTCAGTCAGAAGATGTTGTTTGAAACCCTTCTCTGTCACTTTATAGTCATTTAAGAAAATCACGTGAACTTGCTCTGCCTCAGTTTTCTCATCTGTACACACGGTTGAGATCAAAAAGAACAGTGCATACGAAGGACCCTGGCATGGCTTATTGCAGAACAGGTGCTCAGAAATTGCTGATTTTCCTTCATTTTGAAGGTACAACAACATAGGCTTATTTCTCACCAAGGACCAGATGTTCTTTCTTAACCTCAGTAGTTCCAACACAATTAAAATATTTTCGGCATCAATAGGGATTAGACAGCAAAATTAGTGTCAGAAGGATAAACTTTGAAACACTGGAAATAGCAGGTATGAAAATAAAATGAAGTAGACATGGATTAGTTTCTGATTTTCAGTTTTAAAACAATGTTTGCTGTGCACATAAAGTTGTGTGATAATATATGCTGTTATATACTATTTAGGCAGTGTTCATTCTCTCTGTGTGTTTTGTTGTTTATGTTTTTGTTTTTCCTTCAAAGATTCAGGAATACAGAAGCAGTTTGCAAACACTCATGACTTGCTTTGGCTAAGAGTCAGTCTGTAATCTTAATTAAAGTTTGCCAAGAATGAGTAAAGCTATATCTAATTTAGCAAGATTACAATTTCTTCCCCACCCACCGCCCCAATCCCTGGCCTCACCTACCTTCTCCCTTCTTGTCCCACTTCCTTCCCCCAGGAATCATGACAACTGAACCATAGTGGGAAAATGATGCCATTTGGGGTTTTTTACTGGGGCACAGCCACTTGTCCAGAGCTCCTCTCCCTTACTCTGGCTCATTTGCAGGAGGCAGAACCATTTCATATTTAAGATTCTGCTGGGCCTCTCAATGATGCTGTGCCTAGGCTGGGTTATAGATGAAGTAAAAGGAAACTTGGTATCTTGTTCCCCCCATCCATTGGATTAAGAGCACTGAAGAGGTTATATCCACTCATAGATGTTGTTTTTAATGTTATATCTCTCCCTAGTTGGTCAGAATGATATAGTGGAATAAGCCCTAGTTTCAGAATCAGAAGACACAGTTTCTGGCTTCCAGTCTGCCATTAGGTAATTATGACTTCATAAAAAGTCACTTAAGCCTCTGATTTTAGTTTCTTCATAAATAAAATGTAAAGGTAAGATAGAATGTTCTCTGAGGTACCATTCCAGCTCTAAATTTTTATGGCTCTGTCTCACATTGTTCCAAACTACTCTCACTCTCAATGTGTAATTTATTTGTCAATTAAACACAGTTGTGTCAAATGAATAATTACTTCCTCTCAACTCTCCCTTTTCTCTGGCTGAAAAAGCTCTAACAAGTCGCAATTCAGGCACTCTTTGAAAAACGTTGAGCAAAGTGAGCTTTAAAGTCTTTTGTAAGTCTAAGACTCCAAGAATTTAATGTTGCAAAACTCAAAAACGATGCTCCAGAATATGGAGGAAGGGAAGCATCTTTGTCACATTCCATGCAGGCACACTCCTAATTTCATTGTTGTTGATGGGGAAATGCTCAAATCGACACATGAGCATTCCTACTTGTGTAAAAGTAGGTGGTGAATTGCAGTTCTAGGGTATTTTGCATACATTTCTAATCTTTCTCAGCTGTCCTTTCTCTGTATTTCAAGAAAGAAGAGGCTTAGAAAATTTCGCAAAATGTATGTCGTGAGTGTAAGTAGATGCTTAATAGATTAAACTTTTTATCTCTTCTCCTGAGGGAAGATTATGAGTAAAAATGATGAGTGATTATTGCAGAGTAAATACTACTGCTTTTAATGCAATGAAACTCTTCTATCAAGGTTTCTTTCAATTCTTACATACTTTGAATCACCCCCTCATAGTGATGAGGGGGTCTGGGTAGCAAAACTGAATACTGAACAGGATTTCTCATCAGTAGGGAAAGAAACAGTACTTTTAGGTATATATTTACAGAGTAGTTAAATGTTTTTCAGAGGAATTAGTACTTAAACAGTTATTGTACTCTTTACTTGGGTAATAAACTGGGTATGATCTTGGGCACAAAGATCAAGCAAATACATTGAGCACAGATGGCAGGATTCCTCCTTCCTCCAGCCCCTCTTCTATCTTCTACAAAAGATGGAAAGGAATATATTTTGCCTCTGAGATTTCCTTTAAATCTTCTGTGTCCCTTCTATTGTGTGCTGTTGTCCCTTTCATTGTGCAATGATATTAGATCCCTTTTCTGTTATTCCGCATTTGCTGACATGCATGTGTATTTCTAATACCAATATTGACAAGGGGAGCAATAGTATTAGTTGTTATGATAACAACTACCAAATATTAAGCACTTTTGCAGTGTTGGGCACCAAAGTAAGTGCTTTACATGGCTTATATCTCTAATCCTCCAACAACCTATCAAAACATTGTTAACATACACATTTTACAGATAAGGAAACTGCAGCTTTGTGTCCAAAGTCACAATGTGAGAAACAGAAGAGACGGGAGTTAAATCAGGAATTCTAACTGCTGAGCTCCAGACCTAAAATTTTCATGGCCTGCTAGATATTTCCAGCTAAGTGTTCTATGTGTACTGCAAATTCAACATATTAAAACCCAAACATATTACATACCAAGAAAAAATATGTTTTCTCTGTTTCCTCTTTCAGCTAAAAGCTTTTTCACGTCATGAGTTTCCTTGAAAAAAATATTTTATGTCAACCTCAACATTTTCTTATTTATCAGCTTATTTTCATATTCAATTTGTCACTCCTGTTAACTTACAGTTTAAATATCATTTATTTGTTTCCTCAATATCATACTTATAATTGCTTGAGTTTTGGTTTCTTTATTGTTTGCTTGAATCATGGCAAAGTCTTATAAATCACTATTATGGGTTGAATTGTATCCTTCCCAAGCTCATAGGTTGAAATCCTAACCTCAGTACCTCAGAATGTGACCTTATTTAAAGAGAGGGTCTTTAGAGAGGTAATACAGTTAAAATAAGTCATTAGGGGAGGGCCTAAGCCAATATTACTGGTGTTCTTATTAAAAGGGGAAATATACACAGGGAGAGTACCATGTCAACATAAATGCAAAGATTGGAGTGATGTGTCTAGAAGCCAAGAAGTTACTAAGATCGCCAGAAAACCACTGGAGGGTAGGAGAAAGCATGGAATAGATTCTTCCTCACAACCCTCAGAAGGAACCAACACTGCTGACAACTTGGTCTTAGACTTCTAACTTCCAGAATCTTGAGACAATATACTGCTATTGTTTGAGCCACCCTGTTTGTGGTACTTTGTTAGCTTAGCCTTAGCAAACTAATGCACTGGTTTTCTGACGTTCTCTTTGCCATCATATGTGTTTAAGTCACAATCAGCATCACTGAAAGCTGCTCTTCATCGCCCAAAGATGCTGTGCCTTCTTAACCCCTGTCTTTCCCAGAGCTTTCACTTCCCCAAATCCATTATCTCTTCATCGGGTAAACTCATGCTCATCTTTAGAATGCCAGTTTAAGTAATGTTTCCTTTTTTAACATTTGTCAAGTCCCACCCTGATTCACTTATGGCACAGGTTTCAGTTGTCCTAACTTCCCTAAGTTAACTTTTGGGATGTGTATCCATTTGGATATGGACACAAAAAAGAAGTTAACTAGAAGCAGTTAAGCCATAGGTAATTGCCATTTTTGCTGGCCAGATGCAGTTCAATAACAGCAATTTGATATGATTAAAAGAAGTATTTTTAAAAAAGTAAATTTAGTTCATGTAACTCTTTACATGTCATGAAAAAACCAAAAAGCTAAAAAAATGTTGGTGAAGAGCCCCAGATATTAGCAACATTAAGGAATTGCTATCCCCCTAGCACTAGAGAGGCAAGGAGAGGGGTGTGCTATTCCTCCAGGGCCTGGATCACCCGGTGAGGGGTGGAACCGCTGCAGGTCTATAAGGCAAGAGCTGTAGCCACAGAGGAAGCTCTGGAGCTTCCAGAGAATCTATCCAAAATAAATGGGTAGAGAAATACTCCAATTTATCCTCTCATTCCACACCCTCATCTTCTGCCAATGCCCTCCCCATTGGCCAAAACTAACTGGAAACCAGAGGACCAGGGAGCCTGGGAAATATATTTTACAATACAGAGTGAAGTAGATAAATGTGGGAAGTAGATTTGAGAGGGAACAGGTGAATGAAAGGCAGAGTATTAACGGTTCTCTTATGTTTGACCTCAATTTGTCAGGCATCTATCTGAATTTAGGCTTGATGCGTTTAGAGATGTGTTACTTTACAGAGTTGAACCCTATGCTCTCTGGACTTTCTGTACATCCTGAGCTTAATTAACACAGACAAATACTCGAAGAGAACTTGCCAGAGTTCTCACATCCAGTTTCTGGATGAGTTACCACAGCTACAGCTTTGTCGCCTTTAACATCAAAGAACAAAGTTAAAGCCCCTAATAATGAGATCATGCTGAGCCACCAGTCCACTGGCTTCAAAGGAAAGCTCAGCAGATTTCTGCCTCCCAGGGAGAGAGAACAGAGGCAGGACCTGAGACAGCACGCCTACCTATGGGCATCTGAGCAGATGTACGCTACGCATGCAGAACAAGGGCTACAGAAATCGTGGTGTGACAATCCAGCACAAACTGGAGGTGAGCAGCAAAGAGCATGCCTTCAGTGACTCAGTGACTTGGGGATGGGACAGAGAGGAAAGATAAGTCAGCTCACCTGATTTTGCAGGATATATAACATCCCTGATACTTGAATTCTGCAAGGCGTATGACTGGGTTTTAACTTTCGTAGATGAATGCCACTGTGGAATTAGGGATAGGTACCATCAGGGCAAGGATTATTTAAGGACGTTAGATTGAGACACCCAATGGTAAAGGATAACTGTATTCACACTGTGAAGTGAATTACACAAAGCTTGCTGAAGTTAGCCAAAGTGGAATCGCCTATACGTAAACTGAATAAAAGTGGCCCATCCTGTTCTTGCCTCCAGGTCCCTTTCAGCAACGTGCACTGTTAAAGTAAAACACCAAACTCCAAATAGTAATGAAAGTCTTTTTTGATTCTCATTAGGATACTAAAGGTTGAAACTTTTTAAACTTTCTAAAATCTTTTGGGCAAGTCTTTTTCCTCATAATGTTCTACTTGTCCCTGCTGTTGCTTATTCATTCCTTCTTTCGTTTCTTTGTTTCTTCACCTTCTCTCTGAAGCTTCTCAGGGTAGCTGTGCCCTTTCTCCTGTAAATTGAACTCTTCACTCATTTGCAATCTCAGCTATCACTGCTCCAAAAAGCCAAAAGCACAGTCCTTGGGACTCATTTCTTTGAAAACTGAAAAGGAGGAATTCTCTCTCTCTCTCTCTTTTTTTTTTTGAAAAGGAAGAAATTCTAAATATACTTTTATTTTCATGTTCCACATAAAAGGGACTATACATAATATGTAGAATATTCTGGTATTCACTTTGAAGTTCTCCTCATTAGAGAAAAATTAGTTTTTGGCCACGTGAAGCTGAAGAAAATATCCCTGTAAATTTCTGCTTTGAAACCACTTCTTGATTTGGCATTGTATATCTTATTTAGTGTTACCAATCTGGTCAATGAATAAAACAAAACATATCTGTCTTTAGGTCTCGAGGAACCTTTCCGGAAAGTCTGAATGGAACCACTGGGACTAAGAACAGTCCATTAGAAGGTAAAAAGCAAATAATTAACCAACTGCCTCTTCTGGTCTCCCAGAAGAGAGCAGACCCTAGGAACCCATTGGGCAAAGTCCAGACCCTAGGACCTCAACTCTTTTACAGTCTCTGGTACTATTACTGTACCTGGCATCTCTAGGTAGCCAATAGAGAAACAAGAGCCTCTGTAGGTCACATTGGTTTTGATTTGGAAGATGAGGTTTCTGTGACTCTCAGTGGTACAGAAGCCTAGTCCTCATTCCCATGGAGACAGAGATAGTCAGTGGCATTGGGAGATAAGAGGAGAGAAGATGATGGAGGTGTCTGGGCAGGATTGGTGGAATCCATCAAGAAGCCACCCAATTCAGGAAACAGGACATGCAGATGGAGTTGGTGGGCAGGTGGGGCCAAGCTTTTCTAAAACGTGCATAAACAGGGATTTGTACAAAGTATATATAGAATCACACACAATTTTCTTGATAGAAGATGTATATAATATACATAAATTTATCTACCAATCAATAGTATGAGGTATATATAGAATTATCAGAATAATTCTTTGTTTTGATCGCTTACATTTAAAAATGTAAAATGTAACATGTACCTATTCTATGTATGTAACCTTTTGGGCAGCAAAAACAAGAATATATTTAATTTGATTATCTAGATAATTAACTCATACCACTTATACTACTTTGTACTGTTTAACATTATAAAATTAAGATGAATAAAATTTATCTTTTGTCAAGAAACCCCATCACCATGTTGCATATGTTCGATAAGTATAGATTAAAAACAGCATCCAATATTAAAAGATGAGTATGTTTAATCCATCAGACGAAATTATCTACCAACTGCAGAGCTCGTTGTTTTGCTAATGGTGATTTTTTTTTCTTGTCCTAACTGACTGTCACCTCACACATGGGGGGTTCACCCTAGGATCTCAATTCTCCTACAATCTCTGGTTGTATTAACGTACCCAGTGCATCCATGTAGCCAGTGGGGAAACAAGAGCCTCTGCAGGTCACAGTGGTTTGGATTTGGAAGATGAACTTTCTGTGACTCTTTTGTAAACAGCTCCCACTAATAATTATAGATTGGTCTCTGTATGACAATAAGGAACAGTATCTCTGAGGACCACTGACAAATAGCTATGCCCAAATAGCTATGAATCCACTGTGCTCATTGTGCTTGGAGAAGATGCTCTGCAGAGATAATAAGGGTTGAGATGAATGGAGGAAAACCATGTTCTTTTTTTAAGTGTTGAGGTCACAAACCTAGCCATCAAGTTAATTGTGGGATAAAAGAAAAAACAAAATTAAAGTACTTGGGTTGGGGGATAGCAGTAATGACAGTGCATGTGAAAAATAATGGACAGCTTTTATAATTTAGGGTTAAATTTCAGAAAGTAGAAGATCGCCTATTTATGCATATTTGGGTCTTTAAAGTAATACCTAAAAATGCGCTTTTTTTCTATACACACACAACACACAGAGACAGAGTTTAAGAGTCTATGTATATTAATATCTTTATATATGTATGTGTGTATATGACATATATGTGTATACGTTTATATATAAAATGAGAGAATATATAGTGTAAAGAGAAAAAGGGGCTATCGAGTTCAAATCTAGATTCTTCCTTTTTCGAGCTTGCAATACTGTAATTTTGGACAAGTGATTTATCCTCACATATGTATTAGGCTGAATCACAGGAAATTTCCATTTCTATGTGTCAAAAATAGTTAGACAGTAGCAATATTCTATTGTCCAACCTGATAAGATGGCAGGAAATAATAGTAAATAAAGCTCTATAGGGCTATGCAAAGAGTTAAACAATATAGACAAATCATTTAGGAGGGTTCCTGGCATATAACAAGAGCTCACGTTTTTTATTAAATACACAGTTTACAATTTTACCACAATTTGAATTTTGAATAATGTGACAGCTGCAAGTGAATTATTGATGCTCTTTTGTAACCTTCGGTTCTGTTCTATAAAATAAGTGACTGGTACATACTGTTAACCAAGTATCTGCATAAAGACAATGGGGCAAAAATGACCTCACAAAATTGGTTATTTTTCCCTCTAAAAAATTATTCCCTCCCACATGAGATCTGATACTTGGATGTGTGGAGAACCACACTATTTAGGTAACGTGAAAGAAATTCCATTGCACACTACAAAGAAAGGGCCCCATTCTCTTTGCTTTGCTTTGCTTGAAAAACTAAGTTACCACCTAAATCAAAGTTCTGCATTCCAAATCACATCATAGAGTATAAACAAACAGGTAGGTAATTGAGTTCCACCTGAAATTGACTAAGTAATAGCAGTGATTCATTTCAGTTAGCATTAAAGAGCATAATTTATTTGGGAGGTCAATTGTATTAGAATAGTACAGTAAAAAATGCGGGAATATTTCACAATATAAAACCATAAAAATATTAAACTAACTTGAAAGTTCTACCCCAATTCTAGTGTTTGTGCACCTACGTGGTGTCCGTGACATCACTGGTGACCATTAAATCTTGATGGACTGTTCAGTTGAGATAAGAAAGTAACAGAATTGGTTATGAACATGAGATACAGAACAAGACCATCTGGGTTCCCACCTTGGCTCTACCTCTACTGACTGTGAAATCTTGGGCAAGTTACTCCACCCCTTTCTGTGCAGAAGCCTTTTAATTTGATTAGGTCCCATTTATTTATTTTTGTTGTTGCTGTGATTGCTTTTGGGGTCTTCTTCATAAACTCTTTGGCCAATGTCTATAAGAGTTTTTTCCAACATTTTCTTCTAGAATTCTTATGGTTTCAAGCCTTAGGTTTAAGTCTATTATCCATCATGAGTTGATTTTTGTGAGTAGTGAGAGGTGCAGATCTTGTTTCAGTCTTCTACATATGGCTATCTAATTTTCCCAGCACCATGTATTGAATAGGGATTCTCTTCCCCAGTGTATGTTGTTGTCTGCTTTGTCAAAGATCACATGGCTATGTAAGGATGATTTTATATCTGGGTTCTCAGTCCTGTTCCATTGGTCTATGTCTTAGTTCTTGTGCCAGTACCATTTAGCAAAGACTCTTTCCTCTTGCAGTACTGGGTTGTAAGTACTGTACTCTTCCATGGTGCCTGTGCATGCCACTGCCTGTCTCTTTTCAGAAGTCAGGGAAGTCTTCACCTCTATGAAGCTGAGCTTTGCAGGATAGTTAAGAGTTTGCCAGCTAGGGAAGCAAAGAAGGCATAAAGACATGAGATTTGAGACAATACTGCACGGTTGACAAAGCAGTGACAGTCTCATATGACTGGAACATGAGTCCTGCCGTAGCAGACATGGGAGCAGGTGGAGATGAGTCATGGTACAGAATTGGACTTCACTCTTCAGTTATTTAGGAACCTGATGCAACCACACCACGTTTCCCTTGCTGAGTCCTCCTGCCTGTGTTGCCTCATTCCATGGAGGCCACTGGTGATCTGGAAACCCTGTGGTATTTAATATCAGTAGCTGAGAACTCTTAAGTGATCAGCCTAGAGGAAATTTTATTGCTATAGCATTGTAAAAATGAATGTTTTCATATAATCTGTTGATGATTGGGCCTATGTAACTACTGTTAAATTAAATCTAAAGCCATAAACAGAAATTTAATTTCAGTGCCTATATGCTTAACTTGTGAGAGGAATACAGAGATATTTTCCAAAGAATCGTTTTATATAAGCTTAAATGTAAGACTTTTATGCAATTATGGTTTGTTTTTTCCTAATTAATTGTTTTTGGAGAAATTAAGCGTTTAAGTAATGTTATGAAATGAAGAGGCTTTTGGGTACTGTTTAAAAGCTGTAATGAATGCTGTTTAAAATGCTTATGTTAATTATAATTAAAATTAACCTTCATAAAGCAGAAAAAGAAAGTTCTACCCCAGAAAACCTAAGGCCTCCATACCAGTCTCTGTCTCTGATTTGTCAAATGACTCACATCTACCTTGCACCTTACATAAAAACCAAAGATGAAAACTCTTCTGTGTCAGTTATTTCCAGCTAATGAAATGCAAGTGGAAGTGATATCCACTACTACACTACCTCCAGGCAGAGGCCGCGATATTCCCACACTGATAGTTCATGATTTTCCTTCATGCAGGTATGATGCAGATGAGCCCAAGGATTAAAATCAACTTGGAATGAACCTTATTTCTTCCATTAGTACTTGCAGAAGAGCTGTCCACTCATAAGGAGTGCCTATTTTGAAATCCACATTGGGAAGAAACAAATTCTGCTATGTTCAGCCAGTGAAATCACTAACTGCCTTTTGAATATTTTCTACTGGAATTTTCGTGAACATTTATAAGTCAAAGTGTCCAAAATGGAACCAACCCATCATAGTTTTCCTTAAACCTTCTCTTCCTTTCCCAAGGATTTGCTGTTTCAGCAATGGCATCGTTTGTCTTTTCCAACTACCCAAGCTATAAACTATTAACTACCCCCTCAGTCCTTCAGGAAAAAATTGGAAGCCAAGCCATCTAAGTGTGAATTACAAAATGTCCCTTAAAAAAGTCTTTCCTTTTCACAGCACTATTATCTTCTAAATTTAAACTATGTCTCCAACCTGTTTTGTTTCCTTAACCTCCCACCTAGCCTTCTGTGTCTTGCCTCTAGACAAATCTATGTTTGGTGTAATACAGCTGAAACACAAATCCCATCACTTCCATGTATAAAATATTAGTAATTCTTTACCAACCACAAAGTAAAAGTCTAAAATTAATTTTGCCCTGCACTTAAGGTCATTTACATTCTGAGTTCAACAAATTTTATTGCCCTTTTCTCTTGCCACTTCTCCCCATAAACATCTACTCTAGATTGAGATCTTATGAGGCTCTACACATTTTCATGGGCTGTTACCTCACCCTGGAATTTCCTTTCTCCTGGACCCCTCTAGTGCAGACATCCTGCGAATGTAAAGACCATGGGATGCAGCGTCAAACTGAGCATGCTCGAACAGAGAGCTTGGCTCTTTACAGCTGAATGCTTTAGAAAAATTCCTCACCTTTCTGCCCCTGAGGAAGTATTACTTCCTACCTTTTGTTCTTTAGCTTCTGACTTTGCACTAAAACAAAATATTTAATGTCATGGTGCCTTACCCCAGCCATTGCGGCCTGCCTGCTGCTCCCACTCAGCTGGGTAACAAAGTAAGTTTAACCTTGCTTTCTAGTTTGCTTATGTTTACAGCAAAGACTCAGATGTCTCCTTAACATAGCTATGTCTTCAGCTTAGAAATACTTCTCCCCACAATTTAATAAAGAGAGCCTTGGCCTTGTTAGGGTAAATGCAGCAGTTTCACCAGCCTTTAGCCAGCCTGTACATTTCACCAGGTTGTGGACTTTGGGAGCTCTCTCTGGTCCCAGATCCCAGATTTTAACATAAGAGTCTGAGGCATTTTCTGTGTAATGTAATATCCCATATGTCTTTCTCTATAGTTCAGGGCAACAGTGTTTATGAAATGGAGTATATTTCATCTCCATAATCCATCATTTTCACACTAGAAGGTATTTTTTTCTGCTCAGTGTTTATTTTTAGCTGTTTATGCTGTTTGTTTTAAAAAATTAGCTATTGATAGATTTTGTTATACTTGCACCTAATTTTTTTTAATAAGAAGAATTCTTAATGAATTCCTATTTATACCTCAAGATCCAGATCAGGATCACCTTTATGAAACCTTTCTTATTCCATTCATCACCAAAACTAACAATACTGCCCATAGTTGCTGCCTTTGAATGTAGCCTTGTTTCTTTTCTTTCTGCTGTGTAGTATATCAGTTCTTTATAATTATATGTTTCTTACCTTGTAATCTTAAGAGCAACCATGTCCATCTTTACATTCCTCTAGTATTAGCAAGTAACCAACTTCACATATACCAATTCCTTATTTACACTTTACTTGTAGAAAAAGTCACCACAATGCGATTTTAAAAAATATTTTCTCACTTAAGTTGACTAGCTTTCTCAAATGTTAAGATCATTTCCCTGCACAACTTGATGCTGTCATGTAAGTATTTGCAACCTTGAAAGTAAGAATTAATCACATGCTGGGCAGAGATATAAAGATAATGTTTCTAATAAATACCAATAAATCCAGTGAAAATGTTGCACTTTAGTATTCCTGACTAGCTATGGCCCAATTGAAACACAGTGGTCATTTTCTCCAACTTTTTCTTTTGGTCTGCAGAGAATTATCTGTAATACACTACTAAAGTGGTCATAATCCAGTTCAAAAAACATAATTAAAGCTCGCTGTTTGCTTGCCTTCTAAAAATATAAGAATGTTAAAAGATTTTCCTAAGATTTCACAAAGATGGTCCTAAAGAACAATCTTTCTCCAATTGACATAATTTCATTTTGATGCTCTACGGACACCAATGGCTAGGGGTCATTTACAAGATGTGGAAAAAAAGTATAGTGCAAGAGTAGACAAAGAGTCACTACTTGTCAATCTTTAATAGATGCTCCAAAGAAATCATTAGAACCACCATTTTGGCTCACACTTAAATCTACCACGAGAAGAACTAACCCGAACTTCCAAATATTCCTTTTGTGTGATTGAAAAATAAATCAGATATGTCAGTAGATATGTTAGTATACTGACAAACACTGCTCAATACTGTGGGGTTACTAAAACCACTGAATGTATTGTGTATGAATTTGATTAGCTTCACTATGTTGATACCATTTACCTAGATCTCTAAAAAAGTGAATCTAGTTTGCAGTTGGTAATCTGCTATTAATTAGTGTATTATTAGAGCAATGGTTCTAAACTTTGAAAATCTGATACCTCTTAAGACTCTAAGGGATGTTTTAGATTCTATCTTTAGAAAAAGACATATAAACAAATGCACATAAATGTTCATAAAATTGTTATGGATTCTTCCCCAGCAGGACAGTTGATCCAAGTTAAAAACACAATTCTAGAAGAATTTGAAATCTTAATTGCTGTTATTCGGTACACAAAAAATTCCACTGGAGCTAGGAATATAAATCTTTAGCAAAAGGAATACCTCATGATCTTATATTTTCCATTTATATATGTGAAAGCAATAATTAGGTTGAAGTTGACTACAATAACTTGAGGAAGAAAATAGCAAAAATAGAAAATATATAATTCTTTAGGTTTTGAGGTCTCTTGTTTTACTATGGAATACTTAAATCTGAGTATGATGCTTGACCATGTCCACCCTGTGACAGCTGACTGGCAGAGTAGAAATGACATCTTTCCAAACACGTATTTTATATAAACAGAAAGCCAAACCACTTAATTACCAAGTTGTTTTACATAATTGAAAATGATTTACAATTTCTTTTTGACAGTTAAAAATGGAAAGATCATCAAATTTACCTACTCTACTCTCCCCATTAAGGTTATTTTTTCTAATAGGCCCATGGTAGATATCACAATTTTTATCTATTTAATGAATCTATAAGTCATGCTATGGCCTATGACCTGAAGTGTACTGAGAATGTGCTACACTTTTTTAACCTGTGATATGGGGGCAAAGAGATTAAGAATATCTTTTATGAGCAATACAATGAATAAAGTCTACCCTTATCTTAATGGGAAGTTGTTAATGTCATCATTTACTTGAAAAAGACAAAGTCACATTTGGAACATCATATCTAATAATTTGGATTTGTTTAGCCTATTTGATTGTCACCTAGGTTCTTTCCTCCTGAAAAAGAAAAAAAAAAAAAAGGAAAACCTGTTAGGTGAAGTTAAGATTAATGGTAGAGTTTTTGGGTAAATCCCTTCACTTTGAAAACAAATCTGGTCTGACCTCCATGCTCAAGAGGGTTGAAGAGGAAAAGATTTATGGGTGTTGAGAATAATTTTTCTAATAAAAACACCCAAGGGCACAAATATGTTTATCTTCCATGCCTTAATCCTCGTGAACATCAGATATCACAGAGAAGAACATAGCAGAACTGTTTGGATGACAGCAATGACTACAGATATGCTTTCTTTATTTGACCACCCCCACACTGTGACTCAAGATAAAAATTCTAACAAAGTCTATAGAAAAAAATTCCAACCTACTTATTGGTGCCCACTTTTTGACAGTTCAATATACATTTTAAATAGGCAAGCATGTGGGAGCAGAAGGTAAAATCATTTCAGATCATTAAAATATTAATTACTTGAAAATTACTTTGAGCAAATCTAGATGAGTGGTAAAGCCATATGCATGGGAAATGACTAAGCTGGTGTATAGCTTAGGTTGGAGGAAAAAAAAAAACATTAAAGCAATGCTGCAATCAAATGATATCATTCCATCCAGAATTGATAATGTATTTGTACGATACATTGAAACAGATCTTAGAATACAGGAAGTTATGTAATTTACCTTCAATTTTCATAAATATGAACCTAGATATTCTTTCAGTCCATTCTGATACTGGTGTTTATCCATTGTGTTCACTGTGATGCTTTCCAAGAAGATTCCCTATTTTAGGAACCCCTTAAAAAAGCTGCAAGGATTGCAGCATCTTCGTAATGATGAAGGATTTATTTGCAATGTTAAACCTCTACTCGGACAAAATTTTAGAAATTCTTTATACTGATGAAGGATTTCTAGTGCTTGGCAACGTATCCAGTTTTATTGTGTTCTATATTGCTATGCATTAGCATTAAAAACACAGCCAAAATATCTGAAAGAAATGTTGTCAACTCTCATGAGATTTATCAAATCCATCAGCACAAGGGATTTAAATCACTGCCTCTTTAAATAGTGCTGTCAAAAATCGATGCAGAATACGAAGTTCTTTCCCAGTACCAGTAAGTTCACTCTCATTCTCAAGGATAAGTCTTAAAGAACAAGATCAAACTGAGAACAGAATTTTCACATTTTTGAAGCCCTCTATTAAAATAATTTCAAATAGAGAATTTGGGCAAATATTTTCATTCATTCGAATAAGATGAATCTTTTGATCAAAGCCTTGCAGCCACCCTAATGAATACTGCTGAAAAACTAGGAAGCCTTTGGCCAAGCTGCCAGGGTGAAAGAGAATATCAGAGGTGGGCACTTTGAATACATCCTTAAATGTTCCAATGCTGGATTAATATTTTCTTTGGTGAGAATCCATAATTAAAAAGCTTTTCAATTTACAAACATATAAGAATACTCAGACACTAAAAAAAAAAATCTTTAATCTTACTTCCATTAAGAAGTTAACCTAAAAATATAGATTTTTAAATTCAAACCTGTTTAGTCTGCTTGGGCTGCCATTACAGAACACCACAGAATGGGTGGCTTAACCAAATTAATTTTCTTACAGTTCTTGAAGTCCAAGATCAAGGTGCCAGCAGGTTTGATTTCTCCAGCAGCCTTTCTTCCTGGCTTGCACCTTCTTGCTCTGTCCACACATGGCCTTTCTCTGTGCATGCACTCTTGGTGTCTCTACTATAATAAGGACACCAGTGCTAGCGTCTTGCCCCTTTGAACTCATTTAACCTTAATCACCTTCTTAAAGGTCCTATCTCCAAATGCAGTCACATTAACAGCTAAATTTGAACCTGTGAATTTTGGGGGGACACAGTGCAGTCCTTAACATTATTCTACTTATAAAAACTATTCAATGAGAGATGCATTTTCAGAGAAGATCTCATTGATATGAGAGAAAAAAAGTGAGTGACACAACTTCATTTTTAACAGCCTTCATAATTCCAGTATTCCTTGGCATGAGCTCATACCTATGTGTCAATGGGAACTCTGGTCCTTTTTGCTGTTCTATACCTGTGTGTGTCAGGATTTTAAGCACATGTTGCAATAAAACAAGTGAAAAATTACTGGATGTTAAAATAAAATGGGATTTTCAGGTGAAAGAACATTCTACAATTACAACTTTATTTTGTGTTATAGTTTTTTAAATTTTTATTAATTTTTATTCTTCTCACCTGTGTACACGCATGTGCAGATTTTGTATTATAGGCAGCAAGAGCACCCTTCCTTATAAAATTTGCTTTCCAAAAATTAGTTAAATTTATATTTTGAATGTTGCTCTTATATTTGCATTAAAGCAAAAGGAAAGGAGATACTACTTTAGAAAGACTGTTTTATATTCAGTCTTATGAAAGGGATGCATTTCTACTACAATAAAATCAATTGAATACAAAATTTTATGTATCTACAGTCATCACTTAATAATAGCTGCTCAGTGGTTCCTGTAATTGCAGTTCTTGCCTGCATTCTAATGTAACAGCAGTTCACTTAGTTTCTCAATCACATAGACACAATTCCACATGGTTCTAATTAACAAATAACCTTTTGGCACAATCACTCAGAAGACTTCTCATTAGTAATCAGAGAAAAATCTTCAATTTTATTCAGAGCTGTGTTTGCAATTCTAGAAATTTAATTGGATTCCACAGGTTCATCCTACAAGAATTGTACTTTTCTGTAACAGACACTCATATCTCTAACACACTTTTAATTTCATCTTATCCTCTTTACTTATTTAATTTTGGAAGGGTCTAGATTCATAACAATTACAACAAATCAGATATACAAGTTTGATCATTCCTTATATGATTTAACAGTTACTGAACTGTCTGGTCTTTGTGCCTCTGTCATTTTCAGAATTAAAAAGGCTCCAAAGTAATTGGATGACATGGTTATTCTTTTTTATACTTTAAAAATACTTATTAAAATTAGTTCAGACATACAAAAAAGCATAGACAGCAGAAATATAACAAAACTGATGTAACTACCACTTAGCTTAAACAATATACACTGGAGAAAAGAAGCTCTATTCAATAAACGGTGCTGGGAAAATTGGATAGACACATGCAGAAGAATGAAACAGGATCCATATCTCTCACCACTCACAAAAAATAATTCAAGATGGGTACAACACTTAAATTTAAGGCATGAAACCGTAAACATCCTAGAAGAAAATGTAGGAAAAACTCTTCTAGATATCAGCCTAGGCAAAGAATTTGTGACTAAGACCCCAATGGCAATTACAGCAACATCAAAAATAAATAAATGGAACTTGATTAAATTAAAATGCTTCTGCACAGCTAAGAAAATAATGAGCAGAACAAATAGACAACCTACAGAATGGGAGAAAATATTTGCATGCTATGTATCTGCTAAAGGGCTAATAACAAGGATCTACAAAGAATGCAAGCAAATGAGCAAGAAAACATCAATCGACCCCATTAAAAAGTGGACAAAACACATGAACAGAAGATTTTCAAAAGAAGATAGACAAATGGCCAATAAACATGTTAAAAAATGCTCAACATCACTAATCATCAGGGAAATGCAAATTAAAACCACATGAGATATCACCTTACCCTAGTCAGAATGGCTTTTATTAAAAAGTCCAAAAACAATAGATGCTGGCATGGATGCAGAGAGAAAGAGACACTTATACGTTGTTGGTGGAATGCAAATTAGTATAACCTCTATGGAAAACAGTATGGAGATTCCTCAAAGAACTAAAAGTAGACCTACCATTCGATCCAGCAATCCCGCTACTGGATATTTACTCAAAGGAAAGGAAGTCATTTTATCAAAAAGACACTTGCACTTGAATGTTTATTGAAGCACAATTCATAATTGGGTGGAATCAACCCAAGTGCCTATCAATTCATGAGTGGATTAGCAAAATGTGGTATATGTATACCAGGGAATACTACTCAGCCATATAAAAGGATGAATTAATACCTTTTGCAACAATTTGGATGGAAGTGGAGACTATTACCCTAAGTAAAATATCTAAAGAATGGAAAAACAAACACCACTTGTACTGTCTATTAAATTGGGACTAATCAATGAGCCTGCATGTGCATAGAGTGAAGTAAAACTGAGCAGATACCAAGTGGGGAGTATTGAGGAGGGAGTGGGTGAAAACCTACCTAAGGGGTGCAATGGACACTATTTGGGGGATGGGCACACTTATAGCCCTGACTCAAGCATTGCAAAAGTGATCCATGTAACCAAAAACGTTTGTACCCCCATAATATTTTGAAATAAAAAATAAAATAAAATAAAATTTGTGGGAAAAGTTGCTATTTTTTCTTCTTAATTTAGAGAAAAGGTAATATTGAGTAAAGCTATTGAACTGCATATCAAACATAAAGGAAGAATATGAAATTGAAGGTATTATTTGTTTTTTACAAGGTAAATACTTCCAATAAACTAATACTTAGCTTTAGTTATATCTATCAATAGTGAATAAAGCTAAGCTTGGCATTTTGGCAAGTCTCTAGAGTAATATTCACAGGTGCATTTACCTCTTTTAAAACTGTCATGAGAGTATGACTACTCACTGAAGTTAAAGTATAGTATATTGATTTATTTTGATAGTTCACCAGTGTTCTCATGT
Organism: Indri indri; assembly: GCA_004363605.1. Lineage (NCBI taxonomy): Eukaryota > Metazoa > Chordata > Mammalia > Primates > Indriidae > Indri > Indri indri. The sequence continues at coordinate 37,461 of RJWJ010003618.1, forward strand.
GGTCTATATTATTCATTTGCTGTTCTGGAATTATACCTTTTCATATTTTGGGACAATGTTTTAATGGATAAGAAGGAATCTACCTCATAAGTTCACTGAACTGCATTCATCCCTAGTTAGAAAAAAGAAACAAAAGGAAAATGTAAAGGAGATGATAAAAATGATTTTTCAAGTGGGTAGAATGGGGGAGAAGATATTAAGAGAATGAATAAGTGTTGCAAATCAAAGAAATAAAGAGAAAAAACCTGAAAAGCAAGATGTTGTGGAAAAGTATAAGATACTGTTGAATAACAGTATAATCAATGCATCTCTGAAAGAATTTGACTCAGATTTCTTTAAAAAAATAAGCTCTCCTATAAAATCAATTTCACCACAGCTATATAATCCAATCTCTAGCTAAATTTTATCATCAATTAAAATGAGCATATTACTTTGCTGATGTATGAATTCATATGAAAAAAAAAGCATGGGATATTACTCAGCATAGTTTATGATAACCCACTGTTTATTGTAATTATTTTACTTTTTTGTAGGGGCCAGAATGGTGAACTAAATGATGTTGAGGACTACGCCTGCATATTTTAGGTCTTTAAAATTGATGTGAATCTTTGCTGCTCCTTCTGGGATGAAATTTTTTTAAAAAAATTCTTTTTTCTTGACTTGGTGGCATAGGCATTGGGCCCAATTTCAAAGACTTCCACATGGCCTTCAGCATACTATGTGCTCTTACCTGAAAGGCCAAGGAAATAATGAGATGATTTTTCCACCTACCCCCCTAATATGTCCATTTCATCTGTGTATTTAGGGACTAGAAAAATAACACGTGAGTAAGTCTGTGGATCCACTGGTTCTACACTAAGCAGGACCTGAAACAGGATCCTGTTTACTACCTGGCCCCCATTCTATTAATAACAGAGGTTCAGGAAGATACCAAGAGATGCTAAGACAATGAATAAATGTTGAATGAATAAATGATAATGCTTCAGGCTCCTGGGTATCAATGTCATCTTAGATCCTGTGTCCAATAGTTCCCTGAGAATGGCTATAGGTCCTTCAGAAAAATATCTAAAACAATCATTATCGTATATACTTGCCATGGTTTCTACTTGCCATGGACCCTCCTGGAACTCAGTCTTTTCATCGCTCAATGTGTTTCAAGTCTAAGAACTGGCTCAAGTATGGAAACCCAGTAATAGGTAAAAGATTCTGATTTTGAGGTGTCTGTCCTCAGCTTCCTGCCACTCGGCCTTGATTTTCTTTGATTATTTAGGTGATATCCTTGTTGGTTGCCCATCTACTGTGCTGCTACATGCATTCAATGTATTCATTAACCTTCACCACAGTTCTCTATGTTTCTATACCCTTGGTTGTCTCTTTGACTTTGTTACTCATTATAATAGATGCACCCAAATGCTTTCTGGCAGTTAACTGTTGCAACTGACCTCTGTTACTTCAAAGCCTATCATTCCCATTGCCGTCAAGGATGCCAGTTCTGTAAAAGTATCTCCTGCCTTCAGTACTGGCCTATAGAGAACGTCCACAAGTTATCCACATTATGAGTGATGCTGGTGCTCCACTCACTGCCACATTCGTTATCCTTTTGGTAAATGGGCAATGAATGCTCTGGACCTCCCTGTGGAGCATGGTCAAAAGTAGGTTTCCCAGACTCTCATAGTATACCACTCTAGCAACTCCACTCTAAGCCTTTCGTCCCTTCCTCTACTGTCTTCCATAACAGTTCTGGCATTTCTGCATCACTCAGTTTGGGTCATTACTTTCTCCAGACTTCCAAGAACCATGCTAGCATACGTTAGCAATATCTCCAAGGTTTTTAATTTTTTTTAATTTTCATTTTTTTATTTTAGAATATTACGGAGGTACAAACACTTGGATTACATATATTGCCTTTGTACCACCAGGACCAGAGCTATAAGCATGCCCATCCTCCAGAAGGTGCACATTGCACCCATTAGGTATGAATTTACCCATCCCTTCCCCCGCCTCCCATCTGTCCCACAGCTTATGTTACTTCCATATGTGCACATAAGTGTTGACCAATTAGTGCCAATTTAATGGTGAGTACATGTGGTGCTTGTTTTTCCATTCTTGCAATACTTTACTTCAAACAATGGGCTCCAGCTCCATCCAGGATAATATAAGGGGTATTAGTTCACCATTATTTACTGTGGCTGAGTAGTACTCCATGGTATACATTTACCACATTTTATTAATCCACTCAGGTATTGATGGGCACTTAGGTTGATTCCACATCTTTGCAATTGTGAATTGTGCTGCTGTAAACATTTGAGTGCAGATGAGGTTTTATAGAATGTTTTTTTTTCCTTTTGGTAAATACCTAGTAGTGGGATTGCTGGATCAAACAGCAGTTTTACTTTTAGTTCTTTGAGGTATCTCCATATTACTTTCCAAAGAGGTTGTACTAGTTTGCAGTCCCACCCACAGTACATGAGTGTTCCTAACTCCCCACATCTACTTCAACATTTGTTGTTTTGGGACTTTTTGGTAAAAGCCATTCTCACTGGAGTGAAATGATGTCTCATTGTGGTTTTGATTTGCATTTGGCTGATGATTAGAGATGTTGAGCAATTTTTCATATGTGTGTTGGCCATTAGTCTGTCTTCTTTTGAAAAGTTTCTGTTCATGTCCTTTGTCCATTTTTTAATAGGGCTGTTTGATTTTTTTCTTGTTAATTTTCCTGAGTTCTACATAGATTCTGGTTATCAGCCCTTTATCAGATGTGTAAGCATGCAAATATTTTCTGCCATTCTGTTGGTTGTCTGTTCACTCTAGTGATAGTTTCCTGGGCTGTGTAGAAGCTTTTAAAATTGATCAGGTCCCATTTATTTATTTTTATTGTTGCTGTGATTGCTTTTGGGGTCTTCTTCATAAATTCTTTGCCTAGGCTGATGTCTAAAGCTACATTATTTAATTTGATTTTTGTATGCATGACTATTAGCTAGTAATTCTTTTCCTAACAGATTCTACTTTAGCAAATAGAAAAAACCTATATGTAAACCTGTAATGTAACAACTGAAATTATGCTTTTGTGGTAACTTATTTGGCTTATCACATCTACTCTAGAGCAATTTCCATGTTAAAAGTAACAACAAATATCAAAAAACAAACAAAAAAAAGCATTCAAGACATGCTTTAAAAAATTCAAGATAAATTTACTAGGTAGATAGTGAGGGATTCTGGGTCTCCTAGGGACAAAAGTGGGTTCTGTTGCCCCCATCTTGGTCCTGCCCAACCCTAATTCTCCATACCTGGGAGAGGAGGGAATACCCTATGAATCTTCCAGTCAGAACCTGGTGTGCCAGCTGCAAAAGAATGTGGAGGACTCTCTAGCCTACGGGCCAACCCGCATGGGTACCATAAGTCCAGGAAGTGACCTAGAACCCACATGAGTAGTTCAGGCTCAGGTAATCTGACTCCCGACTGTCTAATCAAAGTGGTTCTATGGTGACCTCTGAATCACTAGAGAGGTCCCTATCTGGGCACTATAAAATAGGATGCAGACCATAGCCAAGCTTTTCTCTTTGCCCTTCCTTTTGCCTGCCCCGCTGTGACGATGGGTCTGGTCATCACCTGTGACATATGTATGATGCTCTATAAACCTATATCTTGCTCTTGCCCTATAATCTTATCACTCTCTCCTCAATAAATCTGATTTTTATGCTTAGTTTTGGTGTGTCTGGTCATTCTTCGGCCATGGGCATGCCAAGCCAATAGTTTCAGACTGAAACCTAACAAATTGACTCTCAGTAATAGAAAATAAATGTGAGCATATTACTTTGCTAGGACTTCCATAACAAAGACCCACAGTCTGGGTGTCTTAAACACAGAAATTAATTTTTTCACAGTTCTGAAAGCTGGAAGTCTAAGATCAAGGTGTCAGCAAGTTTAATTTCACGAGAGCCCTCTCTGCTTGGCTTGCAGATGGCTGCCTTCTGCCTGTGTCCTCACATGATCTTTTCTTTGTGCTCACATGTGTCTGGCTTCTTATAAGAACAATAGTATTATTGGATTATAACCCCACCCATGTGACCTCATTTAACCTTAATTACCTCTTTAAGGTCCCTAGCTCCAAATATAGTCACACTGAGTGGTGGTTAGGACCTCAACGTATGAAATTGGGGTGGTACAGAGGGAAAAATTTAGTCTATAACGGTCAGGTTATACTAATGTGTTCATTTTCTCTAGGCTTCTGTACATATTGGTAATTCTCTCACAAGTGTAAATTCTAGGCCTTTCAAGCAATATAATAAGAATGATGATTATGTTTCCCTTTGCATTCCTACTCCGTCATTGTACTTTGCTCACTCACTAACACACACCTCAAGTGCAAACACACACATGTGCACCTCACCTCTTTGGTCCAGCCAGTATTTGGATAGATTTCTAGATTAGAGGAGGTTGAGAAGTGACACTAAGAAATCATCAATATTGGAAAAGAGAAGAAAGAAAAAAAGAAAGAAAGGAATACAGAATGGGACTACAAAGTTTTTCTCTATAGCCCCTTGTCAAAGTATTATTCTCTAAATTAAAAAAAAAAAACACTCACACAATTAGATAGTAAGTACGTATCATGATTTAGGGGACCAGAAAAATGACAAAGCTATTTCCAAAGATATTTTGAAAAACTGGCATTCCATAATCTATGAGAAAGAAAATAAATTCTTAAATACAACATTGTATTAGTTACAAAATTGATTGACTACCTAATGGACATAAAACTATCAAATTTTGGTGATATCTTCTCTATTAGACAAATAAGAAAATCACTGAATCTTATTGGTTTTCTATAAGTTAGCTTCTAACTTTATAGAGTTCAGAAATGTCTATACCTAATTAATAGTAAATAGTATTTTAAACATAGTTACAATTCCATGGAGAGTAGGATAACCTGAGGTGGGCCCAATGGACAATGTATAAGATGACATTTAAATGCTTAAACAATCATCTTTTCCTTATTTCTTATTTTGTAATATTTATTTCTTAATATTCTTATTGATGTAACCCCAAAGTGTGACCAAAATTACAGAAAAAGAAGACACTAAAATGTTTTTTGTTTTACCCTTTCAGTTAGACCCAGATTCTAATTATTAGCACTAAAGAAGCTGCCACTACCTTGTAATTATAGTTTATTAATTCTGAAATAAATGGGTCAGCCATGGTTACATTGGTAGAACTGTGGGATCCAAATATTTTTCCTTTGTAAGTTTTAAGTCCCTTACTGACAAATAGTATTGAATATGTTACAGTAACTATTAAGAATATATGCACCTCTGTTTAACTGCTTTATAAAAATTCAACTTAGTTCTGTAAGACATTGAAAGTAGATCTTCAGGAAAAAGTCTCCACTGTCTATTTAGTACAGACCATTTTTAAAATTTAAGATACCATTGATTGAGATGGCTTTGACATTTCTCTCAGCTTGATTAAACTTAAGTTGGGCTTGCTCTTGCCTCTGAGTCCCTGATCACCCTCTTAAGCTGGTCCTTACAGAATCCAGACAGACTAACCACAGAGGTCTCTCTCTTCCCTCTTCTTGGAGCATTTTCTTTAGAAATCTTATAATTGTAAGTTATTTCTTTTCCCCTATGAGATGTCGATCCTTTGAAAACCTCTCACCAGTTTTACAACCCAAGGAATGTCTTTCTCAAGGACCTGGGAGCCATCCCATTAAAATACAATCATCAAGGAGGATAGAGTCCCTCTGAGTCCATATCTCCCAGTCTTTGTGGAAGGGCAGGAGCCTAACTTCAGTGGGCTCTGATTGGCAAACACAGATGGCCTAATCACAGAGGAAAACATTTGCAAACTCAGGAAATAACTCGATCTGCTCAAAGCCCATTGATTAACCTCCTCTCTACAGTTCTCTAGTACTTTTCCACTGGCTCATCCCAAAAGGTGAGTTCAGACTGAATCCTGTCCTTTCTCTTTATGGTAACATCCTTGTACAGAGTCTTCTTTGTCTGTCTAACTTTGGTGAAATTTTTGCTTCAACAGCATTTTCTATAATGACCTCCTTGTTCCCATGTAACATATTTCTAAAATTGTCCTGTACTTTTCTGTCTTCCTTTCTGTATATTAAACCAGAGTAAAATATTAAATCAATATTTTCTCTTACCCTTTTATTCACAGAAAATTTACTTGATGAAATGAGTCAATATTGTGATACTTATTACTTGAGGAAAAATAACTTGTAAAAATAACTCTTTGAGATCCTAACTCTAAATGAAAGGAGAAGCAAAACTTTATAGTGTATTTGAACCAGTTGACTCTTTAAATAGAATCAAACAAAGGATATAGATTGGCAAAAATTTACTCTTACATACTTTTAACACAAAAGTAAAATAAATTTTGCATTTGACCAATTTTAACAAAAATCTTTGAAAGTAGCACATTATCTGTTTAAAGATTCACCAGATAATTGCAAGCCTATTAAATCTGCAATTAGCTGGACATTATAAAATTATAAATTCTCACCCTGGAAAGGTGAAAAAATATGTGTGATTTTTATGATGTTCCAAAATGTTTGGAAGCAAAGGTGATGTCCGAAGAAAGATATGTTCATGATTAAATGATTCATTTGTATGAAATATTAATAGAGTCTACAACAGCAATGCATAAAAATGAAATTGCTTAACTCTGGTCCTGACATTCCCTTCTCCCAGTAGCAAATAAAGATTTTACTTCCTTCAGATCTTCTGTAATTTGTGAAAAAAAAATACAAAAATGCTCAGATAGAAGAACCAAGCTTATCTGTCATCAAAGCCTCAAATGTGTTTTTTGAAAGAATGGATTAAAAAAGATCGAACATTGACCATTTCGTTATATTAAAAAGGAGTCACTTAAACCAGCAGGGATTCTTTAAATAGCATGGTCTCCTATTGTACTTAAATATATATTTACATACCATTTACTATTTGAATGAGAACTGGGAATAGATAAATTTAATGCCAAGAATTAAGAGCCACTGCTATGTAAATATCAGAAATAAAGAGGAAGAATTAGTCATATAATGCATCTCAGTACTAAAGTGAGTAAATTCACTCATAGTTCATTTCTACCTAACTCTACAGACACATGTTTCCAATATTGTGAAATCAGTAATGAATTTTGGGTCTTTTTCTTTTATAGCATAGGTGAAAAGTAACTCTCATGGTTTCTTAGAACAGACTCCTATTAGAAAAGACAGATTAATAAGAGAAAACCAAACAAGTTTATTAACATGTATATTTCATATGTCCATTGGAGGCACCCAGAGAATGCATAGTTCTCAAAGAAGTGGCTTTGAATTCCAGTTTCTATGGCATCTTCAAGAGAGAACAGTCAATTTTTAGAGAAGGGACAAGGCAAATAAAAAGATTTTGAGTCTCAGTGGGCGGCAACTTGGGGGAAGGCAAGTAACTGGCAGATAAAAGTTAGTAAGTTTGTTAATTTAGATTCCTCTGGTATCATGTCCAGGCCTATAAGAGTCAAAAGCTGCCTTCATGGTTAGTCTTTGTTCTCCCTGGAGGAGAATGGAGCAGGATACCTTTTGTTTTTGTGAATCTGTATCCTGTTTTTAGTCAAATAGAAGGAGGGCAAAGAGCTTTCCTGAATTTGCTTCTTAATTGTCTTCAGCTTAAAATCCTTCATATTTAATGGGAAGCATATGCTGGTCTCCCACAATAGTTAATAAGCTTATTGCAGGTAACCAGAGGTCCCCACTTACATAATCTTTCTGGTGCTTTGAATTATTGTCACTAACATATTGGATTTCCACTAATATGATGTTTTCTCCCCTGTCTCTTCCCCATTTTCTCAAAAACCAAAAAAAAAAAAAACAAAAAAAAAAAACAAAGAAAGAAAGATTTGGCCTTTGTTTCAACAGATATCTGTTGAATACCTACTATGTGCAAGGAATGTTCTTAGAGTATACAGAGGTGAACAAGACATACGGGATCACCATTCATGTGAAGCCGATATTCTAAGTATAGGAGATAGAGCTGAGATGGAATATAGAGCAGGGAAGTGTGGGATGGGGCTACTATTTTAGATTAGGTGATAGGGAGGCTGCTCTCGTCAAGTGGTATTTGAGCAGAGAACTAAATAGAGTGAGTGTGGGAGTCCTTCAGATAATTAGGGAAGAGTGTTCAGGCAGAGGGAACAACAAGTCTTAACTAAGGCAAGAGCTTGGCGCATTTAAGGAGCAGCAAAGAGGTCATGTTTTCTTGGAAGCTTGTTTCCTGTGGCTGCTGTAAAAAAATGTACAAAACCTTGCTGGTTTAATACAACAAAAATGTATTCTCTCATACTTCTGGAGGCTAGAAATCTGAAATCAATGCTTCCAGTGGCTTCAAGTATTTCTGGGCTTGTGACTACATAACTCCACTCTCTGCCACTGTTTTCACGTGGTCTTCTCCTCTGTGTCTGCATCTTCTCTTTTGTCTCTTATAAGAACACTTGTCAGTGGATTTAGGGCTCACCCAGATAACCCATGATGATGTCATCTCAAGATCCTTTACTTAGTTACACCTGCAAAGACCCTTTTCCAAATAAGGTTATATTCCTAGGTTCCTGGGGTTAAGACACAGAAATATGTTTCGGAGGGCTACCATTCAACCAGTTAACCTCATCTTGACAAAGATATTGTTCAGAGAAGTTACTGTGATTTGAACCAATATCAGTGTGCTTCTCAGGAGTTAGCCTAGAATTTACAGTAAAATTTAAGGATTCTGCCCTTGTCTCCAGGCTAGATCATACCTGCAATTTAAAGACTCCTTCTCTTCCAGGCAGCAAAAAGTTCCACTACTGACCAGAGGTTTAGAAATACACTAATGCGATAGTCCATGGGTATGATTGACAGTTCCACTAATTCTTGTGTTTGTCTTATGTCCTGACACACTTTGCTGCTGCTAAGTCCAGGGAAAGTATCAGGTTCCTACTCTTTTTTAAACTCACATTGTTTTGGCCACTTAAACACATATGCCTGTACTTGCAACATTTTTGTTGCATTTGATTTCTTTCCCCTGCTAGAGCTTAAGCCATCCTAGCAGAATCACTTATGTCTAATTAGTGTGCCCTAGTACTACATGAGAAACGGAATCAATATCTGTTGAATGCACATGGACTCTGGAATCCCATGGGAGGGGCCACAGCATTTTGGCCATCAAGAACAAAATTTTGTAATTATTAATAATTATTGAGGAAAAAACATATTTTATTATTTTTCTAGGGTTTCGATTCTATATTGACCATTTAGACTGGTTGGTAGGAAGAATTTTTAGATGACTATTTGGAAAAATGTGTTGGCTCCAAAAAGGCTCAAGATAATGTTATTCTGTGCTTCAACTTATTTTTAATTTCTGAATACAAGATTAAAAACATGTTCATATTAACCTGACTTTTGTATTTTAACAAACATCCATGTCTCAGATACATTTTCTTTTCATTCTCTAATCTTAAAACCGTGTATAATGACAATTCTTTATCCTTTGAGCCATAATTCAACACTTAGGTAATTTAAAGGTCAATAAACAATGTAAAAGCAATTTCATGTATTTTCCTCTCACCGCATAATTGTCAGAAGTGTGTTTTGTGCTGTGGAATATGCTGTCAGCAGAACATCACTGTCACTTCTCCCAGCCCTGGCACTCCCTAACACCTGCTCTCGTTTGAGCTTGACTTATTTCTGTGTTAAATATCTCCTTATTGTTCCCATTATTAATTACAAACACAAGCAAAAAGGATAATTATAAATAGACAGTGTTAAGTTATTATTAGAAATGGAATAAATCCCAAGCTTCTATTGGGCAGTTTATTTGAGCCATAAATGATCTCTTATAGCAGTGTTTACTCTGCCCCTCCCAAGAAAATTGTTATCTGAATTTGACATAACACGAACTAAGAAAAAAATAATATTTCTAGCATTAACTTCCTCAACTCAAATGTAGGCAAGTAAGGAAAACGGAGCCTTCTAAAGTTTTATTTTAACAACGTGAAGAATGTATGTATCTTTATACTGGGTGTGTGTCTGTGTTCAATTTTGTAGAAAAATTGTTCTTTATGATCTAAACAATGCATACATTTAGATGACTTCAAATAAGGAAACGTTACAATACTGAATGCAGGATGCATTTTACTTTTTTCTCACATAGGTCTTAAGAAAATAGAGCATGAAGAGTTTTTTCAAAAATGATGCTCTATGGCCATTACCAGTTTGAAAAAAAAATGATGTTCTAAGGCTTTTTATTTTATTTTTCAATACACATGAATTAATAACTTTATTATAACCAAATTTGACTCAATTGGAATACATAATTAAAAAATAATTTTTCACTTTGCCAGTTAAAAGGGTCTAGAAACAGTAATACTTCTGTAGCAAGCCACACCTACCACCTAAATCTTGGTTTCTAGAATCATTCTCTAATAAAGTAAGCCAGAACTCCATGGACAAGTGGCTGCCTGTAGTGCTGGCACAAGGAATATATAAGATGAACCTGGAATATCATGTAGTATCTAAAAGTAAGAAAGTACTCAAAAAACTATATGTCAAAATGGTGCAGGAACCAACAGAAAGAACTCCCAATGACTAAAAATATAAAAGTTTGAGCAATAAATTAGTAAAATAGTAATTGTAACCCAGAGTATAATATAAATATCTATGAGTCATCCTTCTATAAAGAAATAATTGAATAAATAAATGAATAAGCTAATAGAATGGACAAATATCCCTTGCAGAATTCCAAATATTTTTGTAAATACTTTGTCCTCATGGAGGTGGAACAATTCTTCCCGTAAGTGTGGGCTGCATGTAGTGGCTTTCTTCCACACAGCATAGTGTGGAAAGGGGGGAAAAAAGCAGTGTAGGAACCCGACAAACACCACCTCAAGCCATGTGATCAAAGTTAACACCAACAGCAATAAATTATGTTGATACCTATGTACCCTGGATATGATGAGATGAAAATAAAACTTTACCTCTGTGGTCCTCCACACGAAAACACATAATCTCTCTCTAATTGTGAGGAAAATAAGACAAATTTCAACTGAGAGAAATTCTACAAAATACCTGACAAGGACTATTCTCAAAACCCTCGAGTTCATTAAAAACAAGAACAGTATTAGAAGCTGTCACAGCCAACAGGAGCATAGGGAGACAGGATGACTATGTGCAATACGATATGCCGGATGCAATCCTGAACAGAAAATGGGTATTAGGCGATAACTAAGACAATCTGACTAAAGCAAGCGCTTTAATTAATAATCATATATCATTATGGCTTTACTAGTTGTGATGTCAACAATAGGGGAAACTGGGTGTGAGATATAAGGGATATCTCTGTATGTATTTGTAACTTTTTGCAGTACCACAAACTATTCTTAAACAAAAAAAAGTTTATTAATAAACTGTCATCAACTATGCCTCTATAAAACTGTTAAGAAATAAGGAAGAAAACTCTAGAAATACTGGAAAATAGCATTTCCAATCCATTGAACATTCAGGAATTTCTGAAAATTGACGGGATATTTAAAAAAGAAAACTATATATGACAAAAGTCAAAAGTCTTTCAATTGTTTTTGAGGTGATAGGATGTACTGGAATTCTCTACAGAGAATCACAATTTTTTCAGAGTTACTAAACAAATAATGATATGTCCACATCTCTAGTCATATGTATTCATAATCATTTCTTCATTCCCACTTGTGAGAATAAAATTGAAATGAAAATGTCATGGCTTTTTGATTAAAGCATACACAGTTCAAGCTCTTCAGGTATCAAATAAGTGAATTCCATCTTCTAGAGAAGTGCTAAATAGGTTGTACCAAATTAACTGAAGACATTTAAAATGGTGACTCTAGGGATCACTTAATTAGGAAAGACTCCTGAAATCAATTCAAAGAAATATCTTTCCACTGTGAATAAATGGAAAATGTTTATTGTCCTTCACTCAAGGAAAATAAACTGAAATACAGAGGTTGATATTCAGTAATTCAATTTTCATCTGGTTTTTTCCTTGTGTGGACAGTGTTGAAGAGGCCAAATTACTTGTCACGTCACAATGATCCAGTTGGGATTTCATCTAATGAAGGGTGAAACCCTCTCAGAGATTTCTGAGCAACTGCAAAGGGCAGTAAAATCGAGAAACTAACCTTTTCATTTAATGATACTGTTTATGTCCCTAGAATAAAGCATGTCTACTGGAGATATTTCCTATGAGTCTATTATGTTCACTACATTCTAAAAGAAAATTTCGATTGTAATGCTCATTTAAATATTAAAACAAATATTTAGTGAACTGCAACTAACATTTGAGTTGAGAAGTCACCTACAAGATAAGTTCTATTAATGCATTCTTTGCAGCCAAATTCAATTACTTAAACAAATATTTACCAACCGCCTTCTAATGGAACGTTCTTTGCTAGTAAGGAACTCTAGATTTTCATGAACTAAGAAATCAACAAAGCACGTAACACTAATTGTTGCTATTGCTGTTGGAGTTAATTGACATGGTGGCATGATTAGAAAAAAATCCTCAGCCTTCCCCTTTCCTGTAGATAGCTGTCCACAACCTTCTTGGTGCCATGGATCTTTTCAACCCTCTAAGGAAGTTATGGACTTTTTCTCAGAATAATGATATAATGCATAAAGTAAAAAAAGAAAACCAATTACGTTGATATAGTCATCAAAATATTTTTAAAGAAATGTGTTATAGTAATATATTAATATATGCTGTTTTATTAAAACATTAAATAGCAATACTAAGCAACAGACATAATAGCTACAGTAATTTTGAAATGATGAGCATAAATATTATTTAAATATATCTGCAAAAACTGTAATTTGACATGAAAGCATGTGAGGTTTCTAGTGGTAACAAATTAGCAAATACTTCAAATACCATTTTGTTTTATTTTGCCTTTATTCATAATTGAAGAAAGCAATGTATTTCGGTTACATTGCCTTTCCTTTGTTTCCTATAAAGCCAACGCTCCTTACTGAGAAAACCTGTGCTCATTGTTTGTCCTGCCTAGAACGATCTTTGTCCAAAATCAGTAGGACCAATTCTTACTTGCCCTTCACATCCCAGCTTCAGTTTGTCTTCCATGCAAAGGCTTTCCTCCACCTTTAAGACCAAGGCAGGAAATCAGTGACTCCTACACTTGACTCTCCTTAAATCCACTGCCTCTTTATTCCTCAGTAGGTTTTTTCCTTCTCTCACTCCTCTAGCTCCTTTACCTAGACTATTTCCTGGCACATAATAAGGACTCAATCAATATTTATTGGGTGAATGAAGGGATGGTATCTTCCCGTTTGTGCCCTATAGTTCACAACCAGCTTCCTAGACTTACAATGTGATAATCCGAGAAGTCTGATGCAGAGTGGGAGGACAGGAGACAAATCACCATGCTGCCATTGTCCTCTGCAGTGAGAAATGCCCTTTTAGACCCATCTTCTTTGCTCTTCACTCCAGCATAAGTCCAAGCAATTATGTACTAAAAACAGAAACGTGGGATCCACATATCTTCATGTAAATTTTCTCTCTTTATTTTGGCTTTTCCTCAAGGATTTAAACATACCATATCAAGAAATATAAAAACATTCAAACTCTTTGACTCCATGATTCTTCTTTTGTGAAACCAGAAATGATTCTTGATGTAGAAAAGAGTTTTTGTATACGGATGGTCATAGCAGTGTGACGGATACCAGGAATAAAGAAGAAATTAAATTAAATAAAAAATAAGGAATATGTATATAACAGAATATTAGGAAATCATTAAAATAATTTCTATAAAGAATTTTCAATGAATAAAATATTCTTATGTTATACTCTTAAGTAAAATAGGTACGTAAAAATTTTATCTATAGAATGAAATTATCTATAGAGTGATTGATCTATCAAATCTATCACTCTGTCCAACAATCATCTACCCATATCTATCTTTTGGTATATTTATTTATTAGTTTAAGAGCTCTTCAAAATAATAATTACATATAAAATTTTAAAATGCAAAGAAATAACACCAAAAGTGTAACTAATTATCTTTGGCAGAAATACAGATGCTTTTGTCTTCTACTTGCTCTGTTTTAGAATCGTTTGAATTTTCTGAGCTACGCTAATTTATAATGTGAAAATATATTTAAATTGGGGCAGTACTAAGATGTTTACAGGTCACATCCTTTTCCCTGCTCCATTGTTATCATCTCATTCTGAGCTAGTGCAGCCTGAGAGAGATAATAGATGACCTGATTTTACACGCTAATTTATACATGAGATTGTTTGGATGGGACTTCTGAGGAAGAATGCCAGCAGAAGGATGGCTCTGGAGTGGCCAAAACATGACGTCAAAGCAGCTACTTCACCAAGCAGAGTAGATTAGATGAAAAAGTGTGTTCAAGAGATTCTAGGACAAATGTGATTCATGCTTTTATATCTTAAAGTTTTAAACCTGTTTATTCATGTCTATTTCCTTTATTCTTTAAGACTTCAGTTCCTGAAATTGTAGACATCTTTTTCTATCCTTTAGTCTGTGCTTTTAGATGGCAGAATTACAACGCATCAGTGCTCAAAGGATCCCTGCATGGCCCAGGAATGGGCCTGTCTTACACTAGGAACAGCCAGTGAGAAGTGTAGCCTTGGTGTAAATGCACTGATGAACTTCAGACGGAGCACCCGGGGACCTCAGTCAATTACGCTTCCTAAGTTGGAGGTCTGAGAGGAACATTTTCTGTGTGCTACACAGATCTTCTCCTAACAGGATTAGGGATGGCATATTGGTGGATCCGTGGGTCTCTATTCCTCAGGGGAAACTCAGAGGGAGGAGGTTAGTAGGATGAACTGCAGCCCCCTCACTGCAGCTGATCTAAGGCCTGTCACTGATCCTCATTCCCTCTCTCCTTCATTTCCAGTCTCCATTCCCATCACACTCAGCTATCACCACAGCACGTCTTAGAAGTATGATGCAAACCCTCATTCCTAAGGGGACTAAACCCTTGACAATCATACCTTTCTCAGGCTAGGTTTGTTGCAGGAGTTTAATCACACTTAAAATGGGGCAAGGGAGTACCTACAGACATCCTAGCAGATCACTTAGATTCTATACATTTCTGCTGCCCCCGCTATGTAAAAGTAGCCCTACCTCCTCTCCCTAATCAGGGACAGCTACCCCTGCCTATATGGTGACTCCTCATCTAATTCCCAGGCAGAGGGAGTCCAAAGTGCCCTGGCAGCAGCTGTTGTTTGTTGTTCAATATATCTCCTGGCATGAGTATGACCCTTTGGGAACAAAGACCTCCGACCCATAGAGTTGTGAGACAGAATGCACAGCCCCCCACCCAACAAGTCGGTCATCAGTAATGATGGTAACTTGGGCTACTCCCGTTTACTCCCGTTGGTTTCTGGTATCATGTATTCTTCCAATTAAAGACATAGAATCATACAGAGGTCTCTGATATTTCATCTTAAAGGATGGCTTTATATCCTTTCCATGTTTTGTCACTGAGATGGTATTGTAGTTCCAGCTTCGGGAGCCACTCCAACACTCTATGAAGATGATTGCCTCTGGATGGTGAAGATACGATATATTCAGTAGAGCTCAGGTTGATGGGCTCCCCCCTGCACTTTCATACATGTGAAGTGGGTTCCCATTTGGATTCTGTTATGTGAGGTTCCATGCCTGTGAATAAATTACTCTGTAAGCTCCTGGTTTGTGGTACTGGTTGAGACTCTGCAAGCAAGAAAGCAAACCTGTAATTGGATGAGCATTCATTCCAGTAGGGATGAACCATTTATCTTTCTGGAATGGAAGAGCTTCAATTTAGTTGACTTGCCACAAGGTATGCCGTTGGTATCCGCAAGGAATACTGCCATATCTAGTGATCAGCACTGGGATCTTTTTCTGGAAGATTGGACTTTCAGAAGTAACTGTCTCTGCTACCAGGGCTGTTTCATTTCCACACCCATTGTTCCAGACCTGGAGAGGATACAGAAGAGGGGAAAGTGCTGTTCGCCCTCTCATGGGTGACATGCTGTGTTAGTTTTCTAGGACTGCGATAACAAAGTATTATAAACTTGGTATCTTAAACAATAGACATTTATTGCCTCACAGTTCTGGTAGCTAGAAGTCCAAAATCAAGATGCCTGCCCTGTTGATTTCTTCTGAGGGCTGTGAGGGAGGATCTGTTCCATGACTTTCTCCTAGATTTTGGTAGCCTCAGGCATTCCTTGACTTATAGATGGTGTTCTTCGTATTGTCTTTCCTCTGTGCTTGTCTGTATCTGTGTCCAAATTTTCCCTTTTTATTAGGACATCAGTCATATTGGAGTAGAGCCCACCCTAATGAATTCATCTTAATTAATTACATCTACAATGGCCCTATTTCCAAATAAGGTCACGTTCTGAGGTTACTGGGGTTAGGACCTTAGCATCTGAATTTGGGCAGAGATACAGTTCAACCTATAACACGTGGGGAATCTGATGCCTCTTTTATGCAATTCTTGACTATCCAGTCTTATATTCTACCCCTTTGATCAAGCATCCCTTAAATACATTCCCAGAGGTATTTTTCTGGCTTTTGATAGCCAAACGACACTGCAGTAATGCTATAGCCAGGCTTTAAATCTTACTTCCATTTATTTCCATTTACTAATTGTGTTGCCTTGACTGAATTACTTACTTTTCCTATATCTCAGTTTCCTCATATATAAAAGGGGGATGATAATACTACTACCTGTCTCAGACAATAATTACAAGTACTATATGTAACATTATGTATAGGGTACTTATCACTTTCCCTGCACACAGAAAATACTTAAAAAACATTAGATACTAACAGTGCTACTGCCCTCATATAAAGGATAGCTTGGCTACCCACTATCTTCTGGCCGCCTTAAAAGTGGTACTGTAGTCTGGGATGACACTAGATCATACAACTGCTCATCTAAAATATTGGATTGCAAAATAAGCTACTAACAGTTTCACTCTAAGGGCTCTGCGATGACTATTTTTTTAATATATATATACTGATATTTGTAATTTCAACAACTTTCCAAACCATTACAGGGTGGCACTCTTACCATGGTGGCTCTTAGCTTCCAGCCCTTTACAGCCAACTTTCGTTATGATGGAACACGCTGCATTTTAGAAGCTTCTGTCAGCTCTCTTTGTGAGTTAGATCTTTTCACTTGATTCGAAGGCTGCAAACCATAAACTGTCTCTTTTAGCTCATGATGAGCTGACCTTTCTCATGCAACAGGGCCTTCTGGTTAAATGTCTTTTACGATTAGATTGAGAACTTGGATAAGGCAGTTCTGCCAGGAAAAAAGGTACAGAGCACATGAAAAATGACATAGCCCAAGTGGAGAGAAGGTCAGGGGAAAAAAGTATGTACCTCTTGGCAGCACAAGAACAAAGCATGGATGTAACAGAACTTAAGTATTAGGAGCTAAATTGCAAGGGAGACGGGCATAGGAGACACACAAAGGCATGCCAAAGCCTACCTCAAAGCCACTCCAAATAGGACCTTTTTTTGTTAGAAGCAATGGTACTAGCCAGACTGGATTGGGGTATAGTCCTAAGACACAGGGGGGAATAGATAATGAAGCTTCTAGAAGACTCCTGGGACAGGCTTATGATGGAATACTTAGAAAATGGATGGTGGGTATTTCCAGAATTACTTTGGAGGGCATATGATCATGTGGGCCACACTAAGCACCCCAAACAGCTCTACAGTCAAGATATAAATAACTGCTCATTTAGCAAATGTTTGAGGGCCTACTACACACATTCCAGTTAAGAATATCTGGTGACATTTACATGGTTTTGAATCATGGCTCCACAATTTACCAGGTGCACGGCTTAGCTTCTCTGTAATTCTGCCCCTTCATTTACAAAAAATAATTACCCCTCCTGGAATTATTGTGAAAACTAAATGACCTAATATATGCAAGGTGTCTAAAATTGTACCTGATACATGATAAACTCTCAATAAATGCAGTAATATCATTATGATTGTTTCTTTGGTACTAAGCTCTGAGGAAGACATGGTCCATACCAATTGGGGGCTTATAATCTATCAAAACCAATGACAAACCAATAGTGCAAGAAGTACTGTGGCTCAATGGTGCTTTTCTTTAGCCAGAGATAAAGGCATGATTTTATAAATTTGCTTTATGAGCAAGAAGCACTGTTAAAAGGAAAAAAACAATTAAAGATAAAATTTTGAAAAACAAAAGAAGTTGAAATTTTCTTCCTTTTTTTGTTTGGAAAGGCAGAAAATTATTGTTAGTTACTGTCTCCAAAAGGCTGTCAAAAATTGGGATGCCATTTCTTTAAAGAGGCCCAGATAGAGGCAGTAATTTGCATACACAATACCATAAAAAAGTTTTTTTTTTAAATAAGGGGCATTCTGAAATGTAGTTTTTGTTCTATTTTATTAATTATAAAGTGTGGGAAAAAATTCTTTTCCAAACTATACTGGGTGTAATTTAGGAACTGAGAAATGGCTACAGAGAAACCTTGTATTGACATGAAAGACACACTAAGTAAGCGAGAAAGCTAAGAAGCATCTCACAACTCAGGCTGGGCAAGGCCTGTGGCTTTTAATGGCACTTTTAAAAAAGAAGCAGAACGCTTTTTCCAGCACTGGGCTTCCTGCCAGGCTTCAGAGGGCAGTGGTACATTAATGTGTGGGTGTGAATCAAGAAGCTGCTCCCGGGATCTGGAAGGTAATGTAATGTGACCAGGTTCTTGGGACCCTGGAAGTTGATCCACTGTCCCAGGACAGTGTGTGTATAATGGTTCACATTACACACAGCAAGCCTGAAAGTGTGCTGGGAACCAGCTTGGTCAGTCTTTAAAGGGAAGGTCAAGTCAATGTTTATTAATGAACTGACAAGCCCTCTATCTGCTCAGGGCTCTCACACTGTTTCCCTATCTTTAGAGAAGGCAGAAAGTTAATTTTAAATTGGACCTTGAGATGAAAGACACTCTGGCAGGCCTTACTGTTCCCTTTAGATGTGACTTTTTGATGAGAAAATTGTCATCACCTCTGACCAAAAAGTTAAAATTGTGCCTCCAGTGAAATGGGGACCAAACCAATTTTTTTTTAAAACTATTTGGTTAGAATTAAACTTATTTATCATCTAAACACATAGAGATTTTATTTTATTCCAGCCTTCCAAGTTTTCTTCATAATCTCCTAATAAAAAATTAGAAGGAAAAGCTCAGCCCCCGCCTCATAACACCCCCACAATTGTGCAAGAAAATATGAAGAATTGTCCCATTTTCTTATTTCTTATCTTCTTTTCTTCCTGGTTATTCTTTTGTAGCTCAAATTAGGAAAAACAATCTTGACTGGTTTTCAAACTCATGTTTTCATGAATGCATTTATTTAGTTAACAAGTATTTATTGAGTACATGTCCTTTATCACAGGAGAGGATGATCTCACAGGCCACTCGGGAGTCGCGTGCGCTCTTAGACAAGGGGTAAGGAAACAAGTGTGTTTGATACAAAGCAAACCATCATACTCTTCAGTGTTTCTATAATCCATCTCTCCAGCAAGCTCATTTATTCTCTTATTCCACAAATATTATTGAACATCTAAGATGTTCTGGGCACTGTTTTAAACATTGCAGTTGCAGTAATAGGCAAAAGCAATGTCTCTGCCTTCTTGGTACTTATACTCCAGGAAGGGGAGGAGTAAGACAATAGCTGAATAACAAAAGCTGAATAACAAAATATAGTATAATAGATCAGGGGGCGAAAGTGCTAAGAAGAAAATTAAAGCAGGGTAAAGAAATGATGGAAATTAAAGCAGGATAAAGGATGATGGAAGACATCCTATTTTTGAATGATGGGCCAGAGAAAGTGACATACGTAAGATGACATAAAATGAAATATTGAATGTAGTGAGTTTCTTGTTCATTATCAGGAATTATACTTGAGGAGGTGGTTAGCGAGGTTATGTCTGGCTTAGCTACATCTTTGAGTTTTTAAGGGATTCATTTTAGCAGTGGATTCAACTGCTATGTAGCAATATTGGCACAGGGGTCAGCTCTTCCATCCAAAAAAATGTATTAAACTCCACTCAAGGAAGAAATGGCGATGCCAGGCAGAGGAAATAGGTCCTGGCAGTTTGCAGAGCCAAATGGGGGCAGAGTGAGGCTGTGTATGCTTTACAGAGGACGTTCTGTCTTGAGAATTTCTAGTATCTTCCAAACAAAGCCTAAACTCATTTATTATTTATTATCTCAGTCTCCTGAATCAAAGCTGTGAGAAGGGAATGAGTCAAGATAGCAATGGAACAAGATAATGGGTGTAAAATGACACAAAACAGGAAACCTCTTCCTGAGTGATTCCAAGTATTGTCACAAAGAGGCAGTTGAGCATACAAAAGGCAACTAAGGATGTAGTTCAGCATCATGAATTGATTTATTGATTTTGCCCGAGTAAGGATTCTGGTGAGACACTAGAAGAGATTATACACAATTAATAATTTAGTAGGTTTGAGGGGTGGATACAATGAATCGAGGCAATTTAAGTGACATACTTTTTAGGTTAATGATTAGCTTGGAAGTGCCTCCATTTAAATAATCATGATATTTACTTTAAACTATTATTTTAAACTAAGAAAAAAATATAAAAATAGGCTCTTAATAACAGAATCTCAGTATTCTCTAAATTATCAAGTATTTTATACAATATATATTTTATACTGGATTATTGACTGCTCTTTGGAGAATACAAAATTATAGGTTAAATCCCTTTGGTGAAATTGAGGAACAAGGACTGTATATTTCATGACATACAGAAACAAAATTATCCTCACCCCAACAAAGCAGACTCCATCACAGAAGACAAGCTGGTAACACTTATGGTGGGCATTTCTGACTTTCCCGTTATTTTTGTTTGATTTCCTGATTGCTTGAATATATGTCTCATTTATTATCAACTTCAATGAGAAAACTGCATATCAGAAATAATTTGAAGTTTCTAATAGATAAATTATAATAAATCACTTTTATTCAATTGCTTCCATGGAACAAAGTTTTTACATCCCTGGAATTATGTGCAATTCTTTTTACTTTCAAATTTTCTGAATTTTTAAAAACATTTATGCTCTAAATATCTACTGGTTATATTATTTTAAAACTTTATATTAAAACAATAAAAATCTTTCACGTAGTGATTCAAATTTGTGTTCAATTAACTTCCTTCTGACGGTTCAAGTTCGAACTCTTAGGTCAACAACAAATTCATCTACAATTAACAGCTAGACCATTTAAATATTTGAAGAGAATTCTCTCTCTCTCTTTCTTTGAGTGTTTCCTCTGTCTTCTTTTCTCGAGCCTTAGAATTTTCATTTCCTTCTGTTCTGCCCCCTGACACTTTAGTCATTTCCTTCCTCATCCTGGTCATTCTCCTCTGAATGAGAAAGAGTTTATCTGTGACACCTAATCCTGAATGAAGAGCTAAGGTGTTATTTACTTAGAAAACCTATTAAGGTAACCTAAGATAATAGTAACTGTTTTTTAATACTTGACGAAACCAATTTGTGTTAAAGTTCCAGTTGACTTAGACCCCTACATTTTATTTACACCTATTGAACTAAGCTAACCACTCCCCCTCCACCCCCACCAAAGATTGTGCTTAAACAATTGGTTTTTCAGGCATAATTAAGGCCTTATACATTGTTATGAATATTACATTTTAATTTGTTAGATCACCCCACTTCATCAGGTGGCAAGTTATTTTAATATATTCTTGCTGATTCTTTCGTCTAACACAGTTTCTACTTCACCTAGATCCAAGGTACTATGTACATGGTAAGTATACCCATACACTCTTGCACTAGTAATTGATGAAAATATTAAACAGATCAGTGTCAAGGAAAGATTCTTGGGGCTATAAGAGACCTCCCCTCAGATTCATAATGGTTTATTAAACAAAACATTTTTGAGAAGATAATTAAGTGCTTACTAATGATTGTCCTTGAAATTATCATAGCAACCCTAAAAATGGGTAGTGAAGAATATTGGCCTCATTTCTTATGAGAAAATCAAAATACTAAGAGGATAAGTTTAGTTTCAAATCCAGGCGAGAAAGGGAGAAAGCAGGTTCTTACCCTTTGCCATTCATATGTGTCAATTGTTCTTCTGCAGTATTTCTGGCTTCCTTCTCTGTGGAATGAGCCTCATTACCACCGGAACCTCTCTGGTTACTTTCCTTCTCATGTTGCTTCTGTAAGTCACCTTCTTCCTCATGTACTTATAACTTTGATTTGGCTCCCATCCACTGCGCCTGACTATTCTATAAAGATATAAGGATGTCAGTCTATCCTGAAAATGAAGTCTTATTATATACATCTGTTCACTTTGTTTTAGGAATCAAACATATTTGCATAAGACAAAGAGCCCATCTTAACTCAATCTGGATTCAATTATAGCTTCTTATTAGAACATTATAACATGTAAATCTGTACCAACTAATCTGAGACATAAGAGATATAAAAAAACAATCTGGAGAGAGTCTACACTGGAAAACTATACATATCAGCTAACCAGACTGGAAAGTAGAGAGTGAGGGAATAAGGGGTCTTTTGCCATCTGACTGAATCAACATCCCCACAGAATTCAGCTTGGCATACCAGAGTTTGAGTAGAGCAATTAACTTGTTGACGCCAAGAACAAAATGATACTTCCAGCTGGTGCTCCTAAGGAGTTTTTGGCTACAAACCCTTCTTCCCTTCACTTACTTTCAGAGGGCTTCAAATCTCTCACCCCACATGTTTATCTATAACCTCTGCCTCCAGCTTTTTCTCCAACCCATTTCCTTATTTCTATAAAAAAGTCATGAAAGGGAAAATAGAACTGGAGTAAAAAGCAGGCCAGGGAATCCAGTACAGAAGGAAGTATGCTGCGTAACAAAAACAAGCTCCAGTATCTTCACTTAACTAGTGAGGGCTCTGTGGGGTCTCCTTTGTATATGGAGACACAACCCACTTGTTAGACAGCAGATTGCTGCCAACCAAGTGCATCCACACATGGCCACCTCCATAAAAGTGTGCCTCTTTTACAGTGTTGGCTTGCCACCTCCTTGACAGGAGCAACATGTACAGTATTAAGGAAATAAATCCACTGTTAAAAAAGCAATATTTAATTCTGTATTAACTGAATGCTTTAATAATTTTATTTTCTTTCTTTTTTGCCAGAAATATGTGAAATATCGGAGTGTTATAAATGAAAACAAAAATTATCATTGGGCAGCTGCCAATGTTTCAACTAAAAATTGGAAGTCAATGTGGTGAGATTGAATGGACTAAGGTCAGACAATATTCCAGGGCAGAAGTCACTTTTACTAGTGGGAGTTACTGGTGTCTATTATTTTTTGAAATAGATATTTTGTTTTCAGTCTACACTTGACATTCTGGGGTGCCTATGTTCCTTTGGGGGCTCTGTTTTCTTGAGCCTCTAAACAAAAAATTCATATGTAGTGGAGTGTCACACATTTATAAACCAGACTCAGGGAAGGGTACAGACCCTGGGAATTCTGATTCATTTCACAATGTGAAATAAAGGAAACGATAATGTGTGATTCTTGATCTTGAATAAAACAGGCAAAGAGTAAAAATTCATTTTGGAAGAGTTTCTTAAAAAGGATAAATAACTACAAATTTATAGAGAAGAGGTGGAGGAAGCAATAGCAAAATGAGATTGAGGGGAGGAATTCTTGCTACTTGCAGGGATTTTCGTTCCTCATATTGTTTGCATTTTATGTATATTAGGGTTTTTGTATTTCCTCATTTCTTTTTAATTAATCATTTTATTGAAATACAGAAAACTTAATATATTTAATGTACACAATTTGATTAGTTTGGACATATACTCACGAAACCATCACCACGTCAAGGTAATAAAACATATCCATCACCTCTAAAAATTTCCTTATGTCCCTTTGTGTGTGTGTGTGTGTGTGTGTGTGTGGTAATAACACTTAACATGAGATCTACCTGCAACAAAATTTTAAGTACATAATACAATGTGCTCGCTATAGGCACTATGCTATATAGCAGATCTCTAGAAGTAATTACTCTTGCATAACTTAGACTTTATACCTATTATAAACAAATGGATCAGAACAGAGAGACAAGAAATAAATATGCTCATGTACAGTCAACTGATGTTCAACAAGGGTGCCAAGAATACACAATAGGAAAAAGATAGTCTTTTCAACAAATGAGTTGGGAAAACTGAATAGCCACATACAAAAGAATGAAATTGTGCCCCCCCCCCCTATACCATACATAAAAATAAACCCAGCATGGATTAAAGACTTAAATGTGAGACTTGAAGCTGTAAAACTCCTAGAATAAAAGATAGGGAAATAGCTTCTCAACATTAGTCTTGGCAATGATTTCTTGGATCTCTTTGTTTTTTGACACTAAAATCATAAGCAACAAAAGCAAAAAATAGACAAATGGGACTACATCACAGTTAAAAAGCTTCTGCAAAGGAAGCAATCAACGGAATAAAAAGGCAACCTACCTAACAGGAAAAAATATTTTCAAACCATATATCTGTAAATGGGTTCATATCCAAAATACACAAGGAACATATATGACTCGAAAGCAAGCAAACAAATAATCCAATTAAAAATAAGCAAAGAACTTTAAAAAAATATTTCTCCAAAGAAGATATAAAATGGCTCACAGGTATAAGAAAAGATGCACAATATCACTAATCATCATTGAAATGCACATCAAAACCATGATATTTCCTCAGACCAGTTAGGGTGGCTATTATAATAAAACCCCAGAGATAACAAGTGTTATCAAGAATGTGGAAAAATTGGAACCTTTATACACTGTTGGTGGGAATACAAGTTAGTATAGCCATTATGGAAAATAGTATGGTGGTTCCTCAAAAAATTTAAAGATAATTGCCATATTATCCAGCAACGCTTTTTGAGTATATACCCAAAAGTACTGAAATTAGGATCTCAAAGAGGTATTTGCACTCCCATGCTCATTGCAACACTATTCACAGAATCCAAGTTATGGAAACAACACCAATGTCCATCAGCAGATGAATGGACAAAGAAAATATAGTCTATACATACAATGGGATACTACTCTTCCCTAAAAAAGAATGAAATCCTGCCCTATTCAATAACATGAATGAACCTGGAAGACATTGTGTTAAGTGAAATAAGCTACTCACAGACGGACAAATACTGCATGACTCCATTTATATGAGGTGCCTAAAATAGTCAAACTCACAGAAGCAGAGACTAGAATGGTGGTTACCAGGGGCTGGGAGGAGGAGGAAATGGGAAGTTGTCCTCATTTCATTTTCAAACAAATGTATTTCCCTTTCCTTGATTCAGACATGCTAAGCACTACTTTTAGGTGTATCTGCCAAAATCAGGACCTACTTTGGATTTATGAAAGAAATGAAGAGAAAATGCAGAAGAAATAAGCAACTCCTGATAAACATTAAAGCGCATTTAACTGAATTCTGAATGAAAAAAAGGAAAAGAGAGAGCCAGAATATTGTATACTTCTTGACGAGACAATGCAGGTTCTGAAACCTGATTTCTAATTTAAGGAGGGTCTAGGTAAATTGACAAATTATGGAGAAAGCTTACTTTTTCTCATGAAAAGAGTTACCAAGTATTAATTATCAGTCCTTCGAATGTGTAATTCCCATTTGTCTTTTAATAAATAGATGATTCCAGGTCAATTTTCTTCCATAATATTGTTTCTCTTGATGAGGAAAAAAATATTAGGATATCTTCATCATTCTTTTCAAAATCTTTAAAAAATGTTTCTTAAAACTCAAGTGATAAATATTTCTGTTTACTTAAGAGGGAAATTTTAATTCTTAAAAGTCGATCCTTCATGTAAGTACCTGCAAATATGATGATTTCTAAGTGATATATTAATGGTCATAGTTTCAGATTCTGGATATACTGAAGAATCCCTCCTTTTATAAAAGTGAAGGAAAAAATGTAAAAGTTTATTTGTATTTAATACATACGCCTTAGGTCATCAGTCATGAGTACATTATTTTCATACCCACACAAAAAAATCCCCAGAAATAAAATGATGTTCCTTTGAGTCATCCCCTTCCAATAGAATTGTAAGTAATCAAGCTCCATCCAAATATCCAAATTCTTGCCTCTTCCATGTAACAATGGCGAGCGAAAGAAAGGAAGATTCTAGAGTTAGTCACCAAATAACTTTTTATTTGAGATCCCCACAGGACGCTAGGTTTTCAGCATTCCAAGGCACTTATATAGACATTGCACATCTAGCCAGTAGTTCATGCTGTTGTCTGAACAATATTCACCCTGTCCCCATGAAGGCAATAAGGTGAAGCTGTCAGGAGAGCTCACTACTTAACTCTCTCCCTCCGCAGGCTTCCAACTCAGAGGCTCTATCTTCCCCACTATGGTGGTAGGTTCCATACTGGTCTTATCCTTCCTGGGGGCCTTTAATCTTATCACAGATCTACCTATTGCTGTACCAGTAAGTGGGGTCATTTGTCTCCCCTCCCTGTCTTTGTGTAGTGAATTGAGCCCCATGAAGACTGCTCATTAACTCAGAATGGAATTTTGGTCTCCATCCTTCATATGTCCTTTTAAGACGTTTACTTAGCAAACTCATCCCCATAATTTTTCTCTTTTGAGAGCTTTTGCAACATTTAGAATACTGAACAAATAATAAAGAATATAATCTAATAACAAAGATAATTTTATTAAGACAGTTTTGAAGATTGGTCTTCTGAATAACAAATAGTTAATGCTAATTTGGGGCTTTGAAATTCATGAAAGATGTTCTAAAGTCTGATTTCACTTGATTATCTATTCCTTGGAGATATTAATTCAAACAATGCAGTGGAAACAAATACACCATGATCTTTATATTTATATTCGGTTTCTGCATAAATTAGTCCCTGTGATGAGAAAAGAGCTTTCTTTTTCCTTCTTTTAGCATTCCTGTTTAGACTAATGATTCCCCTTAAGGCTTGCAAATAATTAATTTTCATTTTATCAAACTACCCTGATGTGATTGTTTTATCAAGAATGAGACTTTTCTTTTCTTAGCAGATACGCATCGTATTTAGCAGTTCTTCCAGTTTAATTTTTTGAGACACAAAAACACACATTTAGCAAGAAAGAATTAAAAACAAAAAGTGTCAAATTAAATGCTTTTATTTATGCAAACAATTTCCCCACAATGCAAAGTCAAATAACATGTCCTAAAGAGAAAATAGAAAAGTTGAAACTACTGAATCACAGTACAAGAAAAGTTGGAAATGTTTTATTATTAAACCAGTCACATCTTCTGCACTTTCTTGCTATAATGGAAAGGAAGCATCTTCTTTGATTCAAACTTAAAATGCATTAAACAGTTTTTTTAACCAAATTTTCTTTATAATAGATAATCATGTTTCAAAATTTCTTTAAGCCTGGAAAATAAAGGAGAAGCAAGGGGAACATCTTTACATAATTTTTTGCTGATGTCATCCACCTTTATTTATCTGGTGAATGATAACAAAAACATATGGATAGGAAGAAGACCTGAAACATTGTTTTTAATTTTTAGCTCGAAGTATGGGGGCCCTACAATTATTTTTAAGCCTGGGCATTTCAAGTTAAGGAAAAGAGATTTCTCATGGAATTCTGAAATAGAAGTATAGAAGTGAACTATGAAGCTGCACTAATTGAGTAATTCCCTTGCCTCCCCCTTTTCAAATATGTATGGTGGGACATACAAAGTGATTATCAGATGTTCTGTATACTATTGGAGCGTTTTGCAACATGGAGGCCATTTTACCACTGTGTAGCATCCTGCGGTTAGGTGGGATTGAACTCATTGCAAACTCTAATAATAGATATTTCAAATTGGCCTAAGACAACAAATGCAGGCAATCCCCTGCCTATATTGTTTGATTCAATGTGGAAATGCAATCAAAGTTAGCCCAGAGTGAAGCATAAGACTATTGATTGATGAGGGGATGTACTCTCCCCTACTGGAGCTGAACAAGCAAGAATAGCAAGGTGAACAGTGGGTCATGTTTGTTATCTGGAAGCATCTTGCAAACTGATACTACTGACAGTATAGAAGGGAGGCAGAAAGAAATACAGTTTTTAGTGACAAGGTTAGTCTGCTAGATCAAGCCTTTCCCCCAAATGCAAACACTGACTGTTTGAGCCAACAAATTGTTTTGTGTATTTTGTTATTTGCAGAGGGTGCATCTTTACTGTGCACTGAGCAGAGACTACAGACTATTGATCCTAACTGGAGGATGCTTTCCTAGAGTGAAGAAGGTCTTGTCCTTTTTTCATGTTTGTGCAGTCACCCCACCCTACAAACTTCTCCTTATTTAAGCACCCCTGTATTGATGGACAGGTTTTATTTTTTAATTTAGTAACATAGATGACATCATTCAACTTACTGATTTTAACTTATGGCTATAGCTAGCATGCTTTTCTGACACTATTTTAGTAATTTGCAGGGTAATATGTATATAACATATATAATATACATATATAATTACTATACAACATAATATATAATATACAACATAAAGTATATTCTCTCTCCCTATATATGTATATATGTATACACACATACAATTTTACTTGGATATAAACAGTTTTACTTTTTTCTCAAACAACAATTCCTATTCTTTCTATTGTCCAAATGTATACTTATCTTTTTTTATTTTAGTTCTTATAGATGCTTAATATTTAATTAGGAATATAGATATGTTATTTTGTATATATATTGTTTTATATGTTATATATATATTTATATTCTTTTGTTAAGAGGACATTAGTGAGATAATTGGTAAAATTTTTGAATAAGGTATGTAGATTAGAAATAATATTTTATCAGTGTAATATCCTGATTTTGATGATTATACTATCATGCAAACAATGTCTTTGGTTTTAAAAAATACACACTGAAGTATTCAGGGACTAAAAATTCTTCCTTAGGCTTAGGAATAATTCCTCTCCTCCTTTTCTTCTCCACTTAAGAAACCGTGTCTGGCTCTTCTAGAGATGAAGCAGGAAAGAGAAAAGAGGTAAAAGACGGTATGTTTTTTCTTAACTGGTACCAGAGTAATTTGCATTGGTGCTTTCTGTGTTTGGTGGTTTCAAGAGAGAACAGGTGCTTGTCTTGCTTCACTGGAAACCTTCTTTTAGGACCATCTGATAGAGCTTCTCAAGATGCAGGCCATGCGTTTTCATCGCGCTGGCTAATTGCATTTCTTTCTTCAGTCCCTGTGAATTCAGTACTTCAACCTATATACCAGTGTTACATCCCACTTCCAAGCAGCACTCTACAGTAAGGTTTAAAGTGCCTTCATAATCTGTGAGACCCAGATTTGGTCCTGGGAAATATGAATATGTCCTTGGAATTGACAAAAATCTCAGAATCTAGAACTTCCCCAATGTAGCCACCCGTCCTCATTCAGAGTATCCAGCAAGCCTGCTTTTCAAATGAAACTTTTCAAGGTATGGGTTAGAGCATGGTAGAGTTCAGGGCGCATGATATAAGTCCCCTATTTGTGGGCCCTTACTCACCCTCCGCATGGTGGAGAAGTAAAATGCCGTGATGCTCCAACACATTTTTTCCCAAATAAATTGCCTCTTTCAAACTTTTTAACACTAATTCTTTTTTTTTTCGAGGTGAATGCTTGGTTTATGATCTCAGAAAGAGTCTTCTGCCTTGTCTTTTATAAATACTACATGAGATGTCTACCGCCTTTCTTTGAAATATGAGACTATTAACCACCTATTTTTGTTGTTGTTGGCTGTCACCTTAGCTAAAACAGACAGAAAAAGTTCCTTTTTAACATCCTTTTGTATGCTTTTTCATCCGAAAAAGCAGCAGGATCTCTTGCAAGCTGAAGTTGTACATGTATTGGAAGACGATGGTCTAGAGCAGTTATTCTAAATTAACATATTTATTTTCAAATTCTAAGTCCATCATCCATTGTTAATATTATGTCTCTTGGGATTTGGTGTTCATTCTGTTTTTGTTGTTGTTTTTGTTGCCAATGATGAGAAATACTTATTAGTTTCTTTGCAGTCTATAGTCTTTCTAACTTGCCAAAAGTTAACACAAATGTATAATTTATTAGGTTTACAAACAAACTTATGTGGATGGCAGACTGAAATTATTATGCTTTTTATTTATAAACCGAAATACAATAAAAATTTCTTCTATTTACACCAAAAAGATTATTGCAATCAATAATATGAAGTTATTACTTAACAGATCTTCCCCCCTCTAATTTCTTTACATCCTTACCAAGATTTAGTATTGTCACTATTTTTTATTTTTGTTCTCCTAATAGGGTATAGTGATATCTCATAAGGGTCTTCACTTGTATTTCCTAAGAGCTAGTGATGTTAAACTTCTTTTCATGTGTTTATTTATCATCTGTACATATTCTTTGGTGAAATGTCTTCCTTGCCTTTTGGCTATTTTCTATTTGGATTTTTTTTTTTCTTTACTATTGAGCATTGAGAGTTTTCTGTGTTCTCCAGATATGAGTCATTTATCCAATATGTGTTTGCAAATATTTTCTCCAAGTCTGTAGCTTGTTTTTTTTTAAATTCTCTTAAAAGTATTTTTCACAGAGTCAAAGCTGATTTATTTTTAATTTTGATGATGTTCAATTTATCATCATACTGATAGTATATATTCTTAATATCATAGAATGACAATGGCACTTTTACTTCTATTGTGTTCCTACTAAAAACACATATTACCTCATTTTGACCATGAGAAAAACATCCAACAAATTCAAATTGGTGAACAAAATTTCTACAAATTATGTGACTTGTACCTCTCAAAACCGTCATGGCCATCAAAAACAAGTCTGTAAAACTGTCATAGTCTAGAGGAGCCTAAGGAAGTACGAGTATTAAATATAATGTGATATCCTAGATGGAATTCTGAAACAGAAAAAGATTTGGGTAAAAACTAAGGAAATTCAAATAAAATATTAACCTGAGTAACAATGCATTGATGTATCTGTTCGGTGTTCACTATGACAAACGTACCATACTAACGTGAATGTTAATAACAGGCAAAACTAGGTGAGAGACAGGAACTCTCTGTATTATTTATAAATAATTCTGTAAATCTAAAACTCTTATGAAAATAAAAAGTTTATTTAAAAAGATAGAAAAGTGACTGTAGTTTAAAGGTTAAGTAAATTGCTCAGTGCCACGGAGATAAGAAATAAATGGAGCTGGGATTTGAATACAAGATTCCAGGAACTAGAACCCTTATGATTTAACCAGGATTCTGTATGACAGATTTAATGCAACCAAGTCCTTCTATGACTCTTATGTAGAATTATAACTAACTGAATTCTAAAAACGAATAATATACCCCATGGCGTAGTAGATCTATTTATCAGCAAAGAGTGATTTTTAAACTATCTACAATATAAACTTTCTGTGTGCCTCCAAAGAAGTTACTTAATTAAGAAAATCACACACACACACACACACACACACACACACACACACACACACACACACACAGAGGCCAAGTATCAGAAACATCAAAATGTGAGTAGAAAAATGAGAAATGTTTTGTAGGTTTTTCTTTTTTTTGTCAAAACATTAATTCTGTATTTCTACTAGTGGAAGTAGATGAAGAATGAATATGTCTCTTCAGTTTGAATTAGGGGATAATCTTGTAATTTTCTCTTAATAAATATTGAACAAATATTTAAAGAATATTGGCTAATTACTCTAAATTATTAATTGCACTAGGCACCAAATCATTGTTCTGCCTGAGGTTTTTCATTTGTTTTGTCCCCCTCTGGTTCTAGGCAATCTCCTGTAGTGCTCAATTTCATGAATTATCTTCCCCTCTAGGCACAAAACAAGGCTATTTCTCCTTTCCCCGTTTCTTTCCCCTCCATTGTCCTTTCTCTTCTTTCTATTCAATCCCACCCCCTCCCCTCACTTACACTTATTCCCACTATTAAAACCTGCTGTCAGCAAACCGCAGCAGTAGAAAGGCTCTGATAAACCAATTAACACAAGGGTATAAATTCCTGACATAGCCTGAAATGTGTTAAGTAGTCAAAAATATTTGAATGTTAATAAAGGAGAGAGCATTTTCCCCAAAGACTGAAGTTTTAAGGAAGCAATTTTGGCAATAGGGAAATAGGAACACTTGCAGTTAGGGCCCGTACTGTTCCCTCTCTAGTTTTGTCCATTTCAACAGATAGGCATTGAGCAATAAACATATGATAGGATTTGAGCATTCAGAAATATGTAATACACAGCTCCTGGCTTCCAGAAACACATAATCCAATGGTCGAAGTAACTATAGAAGAAAATAAAAATCGCCATAAAAATAGAGAAATACATGAGACTGTAAAAAAAAAAAAAAAAATGGAGAAGGGCAGGCAACTAATCAACCTTGAAAATCAAAGTAAACTTACCAGTAGTCAATATTCATAGACCGAACATCATTAGCAAATAGTACTAGAGTTGCAGAAGGGGGTGAAGGAGGGGAGCCAGGCTTGCATTCCTGAGATAAATCCCACCTGGATATGATGTGTTATCATTTTTGTATATTATTGGATTGCCTTTGCTAAAATTTTATGCAATTTTTCATCTATGGTTGTAACAGATATTGGCTTCTGATTTACTTTCCTTTTAACGTTTCTGCCAAGTTTTGGTATCTTAGTGTCGCTGGCTTCATATTGTTGCTTTAGAGTCGGTGGTACACATCTTTAACTCATCACAGTCTACCTTCAAGTGGTATCCCACTTCCTACACCAACCTCAGGGCAGTAGCAAGAATCAAATGCATTAATATTTATAAAAAATTTTGAACAGGACCTGACACATCCAATCATATTAATAAGAGCTCTTTGTTAATAGACAAATAAAGTTTAAAATCATTTGCCTTTCCCCCATAGAATGTAAGCTTCAGGAAAGAGGTATCTTTCTTTATTTTGCTTGATATTACATTCCAAGCCCCTAAAATGTTTCATTGAGTAATTTAAATCAGTAGTTTCATTTCAAAGGCATTGATAGGCCCAAATGCTTGGGGAGCAATCTATTTTATAATTCCTTTATTTGGATTCTTACTGTCAGTTATCATATAGCGATGCGTGGACTTAGTCCTATCTCCAACATGAGAAACTGGTCCCTTGGGAAAACTGAAAGCTACAGAAAATATTATTCTGAAGAATTCTTTTTCTTGGCATGCTTATGCTTGGGTTTATCTTTCCTTGGATTTAGCGTTCATTGTCTTTAGACATAGAGCTTGAAGTAAGAGCATATGCCTTTAGCAAAAGGGCCTATTTTTGTCTAGACCCTATGTCTTTCTACTATAATGTAGAGGATTATGTAGTATAATGTACAAAACCTAAGTGACCCAAATTCTGGTTAATTATAAAATATTACTTTTCCCTGTCCTTTTTCCCTTCATCCTCCACCTTCCCGCCATTACTTTAGCCTGCAGATAATTGTTATTAATTGTTACCTAGAATGAAGATTGAAGGAATTAAAGAAATAAATTTGCTTCTGAAAAGTGAGAGAATTCATGCCTAAGATTTCCTAGAACCAGGCATTGACAGTCTAGTAGGTAAGTCAATTCCAGTATAATTTGAATTACAAAAAGTCATTCAAGAAATATATGGGAGTAGTGGTCCACTTATTCCCCGTTTGTGGACACAAAGGCAAGAGATTGATACCACAAATCCTTCCCAATTCTAGTTCTCAAAAGAATAAAAGGAAGGAAGAAAGGAAGAAGGAAGGGAAGGCAGGGAGGGAGGAAAAGAAGAAAAAAACATAGGGGGAAAAATCCCAAAACAGCTCTGATTTATTTTATAAGTGAAGATAAAATGGTAAATGGTAAATTGTAAGCTCAGACATTCTTGTGATTCATTCTTGCAGTCATTTAAAAATGCATATGAGACCAAACGTAGATAACTGATAACAGACTGTCAGTATGTACAATTTTACTTTTAACCTTGCAACTTGGGCTTCTTTCCAGAATTCTCATGTTTTAAAAATAGTATACATAGGTGACTAGGACAGTATGTTTGACTAAACATAGTAACACCTTCAAAGGAATCAACCAGGTAAATTTAGCATCTACTCAAAATTTAACTAACTCATTTTTATCATTGAAATATAGTGAATTTGTTGAGGGGTGTGTGTCGTGTGTGAGTGCACGTGTGTGTGTGTGTTTGTGTGTGTGTGCAACGGCATTTAGAAACAATTTTCATTACCATGTTATTTGAACAATGGTTATATTTCATCACTCATCTCGCAGAATCCATAAACTAAATATTGAGATTATGGCCCATGACCTTATGGTAACTCACTTTCTGTTCTGCCAGCATCTTGGCCTTTAGAACATTAGTCTCATTCATGTAAGTGCCACCTCCCTAAGCCAAGATTTCCATTAGGTCAAGATTAATGTAACTAATGAGCATTCTGTGCCTGTGTTTAAAAATCTCCCCCACCCTGTCATTTGTACTCCCCCTTTGTGATCTGTCATTATGACACAGTCACCTTTGTGATAATGGATGTCGAGCCAAGTTTAGAAATCCTGTCATGGGACTGATTCTCCTTTCTCTCTTCCACCTCACTTCATCAGCCCCCACCCCCAGGAAAGCATTTATGCTTGTGACTTTTGATTAAGTTAACAAATTCTCCTTTAAGAACTTCTCAGGAAGAGATATAACACTTACTTAAAAGTTGCAAGCACTGACCTTAATTTACCAAGCTTCCTGGTTATTCTCAAAGCCTTCCTGTCTTGTAGTTGGACACGCTAATGAGAAGAATAGTTGCTACTTCCTCCCAAAATAGGCCTGACTAATTGGGAAATTTGAAAGATTAATTGCAAGGAATTTTGCAAAGTGCTTGAGCTAGAAATGATCAAGTATTTGGTAAAAATAAATGCATTTTTGGAATTATAATCCATTGAGAGTTTAAAGCTACATTGTCCACCTTTCTGCTTTACTGTCTGTGGGGATAAATGTCACTTTAAAAAACAGTAAATTAGACAGCAATTGCACGTTGTTGAACTAATTATTTGATCTGATTTGATACAGTTAGAGTAAGCACTTTCTAAAAATGGCAAGCAAACATGTACAGAAATCCAGAAACAAAGTCATATAAATTAGCTTTCAAATATACAACCCAATTTTTCTGGAAATAAATAAGCAATCTTATACCTTTGCTTTTTTCCCTGTCTTTCTCAACATATCTCCTCCCATGACTGTTTACGGGTCAAAAGGTTAATGTAGAGTCTGCTTTCTTCAGAATGGAGGAATTCAGACTAGCAACCAATTCTCCCAGAATCCTCTCAGGAACTCCTGATTTCTGGGTCTAGTTATTTCTCTGCAGAACTCAGATACCAGAATGATAGAAAGGGAAAGAAAAATAGAAGAACAAAATGGTCTTATCAATCCTTATACATTTCTTACCATTTTTAACTTGTTCTACCCCAACTATAAAAATTCCTGGAACATGAGCTTATCTAAAAGTCTAAACTTGTGGATAGGTTCAGAGTGAAATGGAAGGAATTTAATAATTATCATGAAACATGATATTCTATTAGGCATATATTCCTAAAGGTTCTTATCATTCTACCAATCCCCAATCTCCTTCATTTCTTCCATTACCTAATATATTGATATGAATTAACAGTAAGATACAGTTCAAACTTAAACCTATAATGTTGTGTGTATTTACCTAATTAATGCAAGGTTAAATGTCTCCTTGTTTCAATTGAATTGTAGCTTATTTTTTTATTTCAGGATATTATGGGGGTACAAATGTTTAGGTTACATATATTGCTTTTGCCCCACCCGAGTCAGAGCTGTAAGCAAGTCCATCCCCCAGATGGTGTGCACCACACCCAGTAGGTGTGAATATACCCATCCCCCCTTCTTTCTCCTCTCCCCTCCCACCTGCCCGACACCCAGTGAATGTTATTACTATATGTGCACTTAAGGATTGATCAGTTAATACCAATTTTATGGTGAGTACATGTGGTGCTTGTTGGTCCATTCTTGTGATACATCACTTAGTAGAATGGGCTCCAGGTCTATCCAGGATAACACAAGAGGTGCTAGATCACCACTGTTTTTTGTGGCTGAGTAGAACTCCATGGTATACATGCACCACATTTTATTAATCCACTCATGTATTATAGCTTATTGGGAGGAGAGAATATTGTCCATAGTACTGGTGTGGTACAGGTAATTAATAAATGTATGTGTTTAACTGATTTTTAAAAAATGGAAGATCAACTGGACTTAGCAAGAGTGAAAGATATATTTTCTATTTTTTTCTACCTCATGTCCTTTAAAGTACTCCTTGGCCTCTATAGAAGTAAGGAGCTTATAGCAGTACAGGTATCCATGGAGGAGATTGGTTCTAGGACCCTCACAGATACCAAAATTCATGATGCTCAAGTCTGTTACATAAAATGGCATAGTATTTGCATTTTTACACACATCCTCCTGTATACTTTAAATCCTCTAAATTACTTATAATACCCAATACAGTCTAAATGCTAAGTAGTTGTTAATACTATATTGTTTTTTATTTGCATCATTTTTATACTGTTATTTTTATTGTTTTTTTCCCTAAATATTTTCCATCCATGGTTGGTTGTATTCTTGGATGCAGAACCCATGGATACAGAAGGCCAAGTGTACACAGTCAGAAGAAAACACAGTGCAATGTGTTTCTTTGCAAGTTCTAGATCTTCAAGACAGCATAAGAGCAGGAAGGGAAAAAAATATATTGTGGTGGGAAGAAAATCAAGTTAGCCTGGCATCTTTTTGTGTTGTGAAATGTTTCTCATGATTTTACTTACATATCGTGCCTTATATATATTATATACATTAGTTTCAAGGTTGCTTTAATTTTTAGAGTGGGAAGCAATGAAATGAAGAATAACTGATTTTAAAATTTGCTTTAGCCCATTGAACCTAAAAGCCCAATATTGAATTTAGAATGCCAGCACTATAATTAAATCATTGGCAACCAGAAGATGCACATTCAAGTTTTATCAAACTATCTATTAGGCCTCTGATCAGAGTTTTTTAAATGCCATCCATTTGCAAATCAATTAAATTAACTACTCAGAATAACTTATGAACACTTGGCAGACCTTTAATGAACACCCAAGGATAAATATTTCTCAAAAACTATTTTAAGATATAAACACATTAATAATTACTGTTATATTAAAGGGCCTTCACTTTAGGCTAACATTATCAGGAAATCAGGTCCACAATAATGCATAGTTTCATTTGGGAAATGAGAGGATGTAACCATTAAAAAAATTCCCATCTGTCTTTTATTATTCAACAGTTGCTTGTATTTCAGTGTAGGCTTTCATCAGTTCTGTGTGCATAATTTCACACTAGTTTGATTTTCTCTGGGAATCTTTTATTGTCCCAAGCTGCCTGCATGGATGTGAAATTATATATTACATCTGATAAAAATTTGATTATTCCTATCTAAACTGTTTTGCCTGATGAAAGCAGGTTTCTCCTAGCTTTACACTTCTATTAATTCATTGCCCTCACAGGACTGCCTTATGAGATTAGCCATACACACTTTCTAATATTTTAAAAGGCAAGTTTTCTGGCAATCCAATAATAAGAACCTAAAATCTATTGGCTTTTTCTATGACCCCATGAAACGTTGAACCGCACATAGAACTCCATTGTGTACTTCAAGCTGCTACTTCACTTTCTAAATAAGAGGTGTTTCTATCATACCATCATTTCATCATTTAATCTTCTGTTTTTCCCCTGTATTTTTTATTCAATTTGCATATATATTGTCATGAATATTTCATTCCCACACAAAACATATTCAATATTAAGAGTTCCTCAGTTTTACAGCTGTCACAAGAAACCACTGTGCAGACTAAAATCTTCATATGTGTATATATACTATGTGTTGTTCAAAGCAATTGATTTGTTATTTGTAAAGAGGGTTCTGTCTTTTTGCACTTGTTTCAACTTTTGGAGCATATCATTGGGTTCTTTGTGTTTTCAGATTCATTATTAAGGGAGTAAAGAATAGCAGGGGAATGAGACGGGAATCCAATGGGAACCCTGTCTCTTCTTTATCTTCAATCTCATGCTTTTTTTCTCTTTTCCTAAACTCCAGGTCAAGAATCCTCAAACCTAGACGATTATCAGTATCACCTTTAAAGTTTCAAATTATAAATTTCTCAGCTCTTTTCCTAGAATTTCTGATTTGGTGGATTTGTTTGGAATGAACCTTTAAATTATCTTTTTAAAGAAATAATCATGTCCTGAAGACAAGAACTGTCTTAGATTTGTTCTTCATAGTATTCTCAGTCCTTAGTATAGTGGTTGTTCAATAAATATTTGAATTGATAAATTAATGAATGAGAAATTGCAGTATTTACCTGCTCAACAAGTGTTATGGCTATAATTTTTCCAGAGATTTAAAAATCAAATGTGACATAAAAAGAAATATGGCCAGTTTCTTGGCTTTTGGAAGATACCCACACCAAATGATTAAACAACAACTAAAGGTAGCATTTGATTAATTACCAAAATGCTGAGTGAAAGTGGTACATTTGTTCAGAGAATAAGAAAATTAGAGAGGCCAGAAAAGTTACGCTCATTCATTACCATATTATTATTTAGTACCTACTATTTTTGAGGCTAGTTTGGGGAAATCACGAATGAATAAGACAGAGTGCCTGATCTTTAGAAATTCTTAGGCTAGTGTAAGATAAACATTTAAAGTAATGATGATATTACATCAACAAGGTCTTATGGGAACTCACAGAAAAGAATGATTATTTATGCATGTGGTGGTGGTAGTGGTCAAGGAAAATTCACAAGACAGCTAGTGCTAGACATGAATCAGGTTATTTTTAGAGGCACAAGGTCACTTGTACTTCAATATTACTAGTCCTCAGATATCAGGCAACTTTGTACATAAATTTTTTTCTCTACTGTGAACCTGGGGGAATCTCAAAACAACTTAGAAGGTGATTTAAGCATGATTCTTACCCATATAGGTTTACAAATGTCAGAGGTAGGGGCCTGATATTCCAAACTCTTATACATAAATAAGTTATTGCATTACCTATAAAGATCATTTGAAATGTAGCTTAATTCAGGTGTAAACAAGATCATTCCATTTTGAAAGAAATTTATGATGCTAAATTTGTGTCTTAACATAATTCCTTGCAAACTGAGAAAAGTCACAGATTTAACTGGTCAGTGAATTATGTGATGATCAGTAATTATGAGGTGAGGAAATGTATTCCAAGACTTGATGGAGATAACATAAAAAATAGAACTTATATAAGTTAAGAGAAGATATATCTTTATACATAGGAAATAACTAATCCTGTTGTTTTTAGCTGCTGTGATGGCACACACTTTCAGAATATTATTTTTAAGGCACTTAATCATTCTGAAAATTCAACCCCTAAAATCTTTTCAGTCATCCTAACGTCCCACGTAGGGTAGGCTGCATATGACACAAGGAATAATATTAATGAACCTTGACAAGTATCATGAAGGTTGGAGGCTGTGGTGAAAGAGAAAAACTGTGATGCTACCACAGAAATAGAAATATTTCCAAAACGGAGACCATTATGATGGTATCGGTATTGTGTATGTGTGGGGAATGCTCTAGGGAATAATGAAAGTAAGTACATTACTTTATTTATGAATTTAGGATAATTAATTATATTGATGTAGTCTATTCTCTTCAAGACAGCTTGCCTAGTCTTGAATGAAAGCAGATTTACTTAGAACATTTAAGCTATCTGGTTAGACAGCAGAAATAAGAGTCAGGTAAGGATGCCTTACATGGACACAGGTTATCAAAAGAGGCTCTTGAGTCTTTATTTTTGAATATTTTTAAGAATAAGATTGGCTCTTGCATACAGAGTGTGACAGAGATAAGACAGGTGGAATAGGTTTGAGCCACATAACCAGGGCCTTAAAGGAAGCTGAGAAGTTTCACATTTTGTTCTGTAGATAAATGGGGAGTGACTGAATGTTTCTGATCAGGGATGTGATAAGATTGGAGCTGGTCTTTAGTTGTATCATTATTTTGTTCATACTAAGACAATCATAATAAATGTCTCCTTTTCTGTAATTTACCTGATTAATCATTACAATAAATCTCAATTACATTTAATGAACAGTCACAAATATTTCAAAAGCTCAATTACTGTCATTCAAATATGGTCTTTCTGGAGGTACTGAAAATTTGAAGTTTTCAAATAGGATCTCTAACATCTAAGCTGTAAAGACCTTCTGGAAAATGTACTTCTAAAACAATGAAAACTATTCAATAGCCCGCTTTGTACTTTTTTCCTATAAACTGACATTTTAGTACAGTTTTAGATTAGGATTTATTTTTCTTGTAAGAAGGCTTAAGTTATTTAGAACAAAGAATAGTAGTCTTATACTAAAAGGACAAGAAGGAGTTAAATGTGCAACACTTTGAGGCTAAAAGAAAGTAATGGCTGTATTATTCAGTAATGATGCTCTCTGATCTACATTTTAGCATTTGTAATGACCATACATTGATTTTTTCCCCCAAATACAGGCCATTTTTGTTCCTATAATATACAGTCTTGCAGCAACAAGAATTTCAGAGGCCGTAACAGGGAAATGAAATTCACACATAGTGCTGTCACAATGCTTCCCAAAGAAGAACACCCCAGAATGCATATCAGGGGTCTGCTGACTCCAGGGTTGTGTTTATGCATACAAAGCACACTGGTGTGCTATGAACTAATCTGGGAAATTACTTCCATCTGCACAGCCACTTTGTGAAAAATCAATATTTGCTTGACTTTTAACAGGAAAGCTTGAGTAGAAAATTTGAGACAGAAAATTATTTTATTTTCAAGTTAAAACTGGAGGGAAAAATGCTTTTCATTAATTGTGGTATTCTGAGGCTGTATTTAAACAATGTGTTCAAAAAGAGGACAGCTTTTGACTATCTCTAAGATAAAGGGATGATATTAAAAACGCTTTGGCTTAATCAGGTGGACTCATGGTATGAGTGAACATGGTCTGCAATGGTGATTGTCCCTTCAACAAATGTCTTCAGTTCCCTTAGGTGTGAGGCCTTGGGATGGAAGGTTGCCATCAGAACCACTACTCACACGGTAAGGAAAGTGCCTGGTCCAACTGTCAGCACTAAGTAGGTCAGGGATCCATTTCTACATCTGAAGCCACAAAAAGAAAAGCAAAAAAACTGGATAATCATGGCTTGTTCAAACTATGTTGCCTTACATCCAAGTAAGGAAAGGAAAATTGGCAGGCTAAGGGTTTTCTTCTTCCCATGATGTAGCTTTTAAACGTGGGTGTATCTTGTCTTTTCTCAGAAAGAGGGAGGAAAAGAATCTTAGTATCACCTCCTAACTGACTTAAGTAGATGGTGTGCAAAAGAAAGTACACTTCTAAATTTTACAACAATACTTTGCCCTTGGAAGTTTCCAGCATGGATAGGTGACTTATGATATAGCAACTTAAATTTATTAATAAGTGAGATCAATTCCTTTTATTAAGACCCGCTTGGATGGCAAATATTATTAATGTCATACAAGTAGTTTGAAAGTGGTAATTTTGTTACGCAGTCAACTGATTATTTCTTTGTATAACAAAAATAGCTCCACGTGTATCAACAGTCTGTAACAAGCACAAAGGAATGTCAGTACGTATGTAGATAAATTATATTAACTGCAATGCTAAATACATGTCCTTCAGAGAAATACAATAAATCCAGTTTTCCTACAATAATATCAAAAAACTCAAACAGACAAAAAAAAAATAAGACAAAAGCAATAGGTAAAAAGAAATCTACCAAATTGAAAAATCAGAAAGAGAAATTTAAATATCCTGAAGCTTGCCTGGAAGGGGTGTAAGATACTTGGCCAATACCAGTATATTTGCCAGAAAGGCAGTGAATTTGCTAAAAAGGATGCCTTTAGCTCACAGAATAACATTATTTAAGAGTTCAGTTGAGTTCAACAAACATTATTATTGATGAAAACATTAAATAATACTGCCTTTGACTGACAGTATCATTCTGTACTTTGCTTTCAACTATAAAATATACAGTCATTTGTTTACCCTCTGCCAGAAAACTCATGGTTAAGAACATAAACTGGAGCAGACTTCTTGGATTCAAATCCCTTTTTTTTCCTTTTTGCCACTAGAGGCTGGTACCTTTGGTCAAGTTTTAATCTTTTTATGCTTTGGTTTCCTAGTCAATATAATAGACAAAATAGCTCCTTCTTCATTATTATGGTAATTAAATGAAATAATAAATGTAAAGAGCCTGGAACAATGTTTGGCACATAGTAAATGTCCAGAAAGGGTCAACAATTATTATTCATAAATCCAGTGTCCTAAAAGTGAGGTGTATGAGTCAGGTTACAGAGTTCTTTTTCTGGGGCTTTGGATGTGTCTAGGATCATGTTTTCTTCATCTCTTAAGTGTAGATTATGGCTATGTTGTCTCCTGTAATAGTCACTAGCAATACATGGCTACTGAGCACTTGAAATGTGGCCAGTCAGAGTTATGAAATGCTGTAAGTATAAAAGGCATGCCTGATTTTGAAGACTTTCTATCCCTCAACAAAATAATGTAAAGTATCTTATTCAGACTTTTTTCATATTGGTTACACATTGAAACTATAATATTTTGGTTATTTTAGTTAAATAAAATATATTATTAAAATTAATTTCACATTTACTCTTTTTACTTGTATCATTATGGCTATCAAAATTTAATGTATTATTAACATATTTCCATATTCCAAAATTTAATATATTATTAATATATTTCTATCTGACAGCACTGGTTTAGAGAATCTCAAAGTCTTCCCAGCACTAATATATTAGAACTCCATGACTCTACTTTGAAATTAAGAATTATTCATCACATGTTTTTCTACATAAGGCAGAAAAATCAAGAAGGATAAATGTAAATGTTCTTTATAATCACTTATATCTCAGGTTTTCATTTTAAAATTTAAGGAAATTATGAGATTGTGAAATCACCAGCCCATTACTAAAGTTAGCAATGTCAGCTTTCAATTTTGAGAATCTTCTACTTTTCTTCATATCTGAAAGAGACTTTTTTGTAACAACCTTTTTCATAAATTCGGTCATTCACATTTCTTTTGGTAGGAGAGCTCTCCAATGCCTTCATACTGTGTTCTCCTTAATGAAAACAGTTCGTGTATGTGAAAGTAAATTTCATTAGGAAAATTCAATCTACTAGAAGTTCCTACTTAAGTGACGCCAGTGATTTGGAACTCTGATCTCTCACTTCCCCAAGCTGACTTTGTGAGGTTTTACAATACAGACCCAACGTATATATTAGAATATATATCAGTGTATTAGGGTGTGTATGCGCACACTGGAGGCTTAATAAAAACTAAGAGTCATTCTCTACAAGTGCTTAGCTAATATCAAGACCGACTGTGAAAGAGACCTGAAAGTTAAAGTGAAAATGAAAGCAGTGCTCCCGGCTTGCCCATAACCCAATCAGGAGATGACAATGAGAGAGAGAGAGTGTGCTCTCTTGTTCTTTGAGAAGAAACAATTTTCCAACTCTGGATTGAACCTTTAGTTGACTAGAGAATTAAGCTATTAACAGGATCGGTATCGAGAGCAGGCTGCCAGTTTTAGTGAATGCTACTTTTAAATACCCCTTTTCTCTTTCAACCCAGCAAATACCTTGATGGCTCCCAACATCCAGTTTTAGCATTCATTCATTCA
Organism: Indri indri; assembly: GCA_004363605.1. Lineage (NCBI taxonomy): Eukaryota > Metazoa > Chordata > Mammalia > Primates > Indriidae > Indri > Indri indri. The sequence goes on from RJWJ010003618.1 coordinate 81,306, forward strand.
TTCATTCAACAGTTATTTATGGAGAAACTATAACATACCGAGGACCAATAATCTTTGTTTCTCTCTCACTCTGCCCTACCCCCACATTTAAGCCGCTATCCAGTACTGTCAATTCTAAATTTTAAATTCCTCTAAAACTCATCTCATGTCTATGTTCCTCCCACTGTTGTAATTCGTACTAACCTGGACCCAATCATCATCATTTCACATCTGCAATTTAGTTCTTTATACTGTTTCCAATGTTGTCCTTCTACATTTTCCATAAAGAAACAGTAGTAAATTCACTTAAAATGGAAATTAAATCATTTGCTCTCTAGCCTGAAACTTCAATGGATCCACATCTACCTTAGAATGAAATCTCAGCTTCTAATCTTTCTCTGGCTTTCTGTGGTCTGGCTCCTGCTTCCTTCTTTGTGCTCAGTATATGATAGTTCCCTTGTCCTTCAAGTTTTGGCTCAAACATCGGAAGACTTTCTTAACCACACCACTTAAAATTGTTTCTCAGTGACTATCACAAAATGGACTGTTACATTGCAATTACGGTACCTATCACTAGCTGGTATCTTCTAGTCTAATTTACTTGATTACTGTCTGACTGTGCCAACTAGCATTTAAACACCTGGAAATAAGAATCTGACATATTTTGTTCTAAGTTAGAAGTCAGTGCCTAGAATAGTGCCTGAGGCATAAATAGGAATTCGATAAATGTTTTTGAATAAATGTCAAATGCTACTTCAGTCTTTGATACTATGGATATCTTTTATGTATGGGTTGTATCTGGAAAGGTAACATCTTACACTTACATATTGCTTTCTTATTTTTAAAGTACTTTTATATGCGTTATCTCACTTGATTATGACAACTTTTTGAAATAAATAATCAAATTATTGATCTGCTTTGTCCTTTATAGAATGTAAATTATTCAAGAGTATTAATTTTTTTAAATGTAGATATTCCACCATTTAAAATGGACTTTGATTTTTATTTTTACTGCTTATGTAGTTATCCAAGTAATAATTACCCTCTCCCATATATCTCTTACAACAGGAGTGCTATTTTTCAAAGAATATTCTAGAGAATTCTGTGGTTAAGAGTTGAAAAAGAACTGAACATTATTGTCCTTAATCTCCCCATTATATAATCATTTAAACTGAAGTCCAGAAAAGGAAATTTACTTTTGCAAACTTAGTAACAGAGCGAAGACTTGATTTTAGTTCTCCTAACTAGTGTTCCTTCCCCCCTACCAATTAACTTTTTTTTACAATTCATATCTAATTTTTTTAATTATGCTGATTCTGATTGCTTTGAGTGCCTTCATAGGTCTGTCTAAATCAGAGCTCTTGCAAGCATCTGTAGCAGAAAACAACAAACTTGTGTTCTTCAGGCTTTTTGAGTAAAATGTCCCCATTTGAAAATAAACACATTTAAAGAAATGCAGTTTTTTGGCTGTCCTTACACACAGCCAAATCCTGTTGATTTGATTTCCCTAAATGTATTTCAGCCATCATGCTCCCTTTCATTTATTTTCACTATTATAGAAGAGGTTCTCATTCTTGTATATCTAGAATTTTCCAATAGCTCTGTCTTTATTCTAAGCCCCTCAAATTCAAGCTTCAAATCATTGCCAAACTCTTATTTTAAAATGGCAATATTATCAAGTCACTACCCCCTTTAACATATTTCAGTAATTCTTCGATGGCTACAGGAGAAATTAAACTTCTACACATAGTATCTAATATAGTCCCTTTTAATATACTATTGATATTACTCTCCCAAAATTCCCTTTCTTCCTTGTCTCCTGCCAAATTTGTCATCTTTACTGACATTTGAGATGCAGCTCTATATGTTAATGATGCTAGAAAGGCTTTCTGATGCCTCCTGAAGATTTTGATTTAATTATTCTTTGGTACCGTGTAACATTATGGATAGCTCCATCATATAGCATATATATTGTGGTGATATTGTGCTGATTCCATATATATTATAGTTTTATCTCACTGACCTGTGTTGTGGATTTTTTAAAAACAGTTTTATTTCATATGTTAGATTATTGTCTCAAGGTTAGGAGCCATGTCTCCTGTTTTTTTTTATAGACAACTATCATTTAGTTTAGTAAATTTAGATTGCATTTTAATACCACATTAATACAGCCTGAATTTGTATTCCTAGTTCCATCAATTCCCAACACAATCTTTGGTCTCTAATCATCTTAGTTTTTTCATCTGAAAAATGGAGGTGCTATCTTATGATAATGTTGAGAAAATTAAATGCATCAACAGATGAGAAGCATTTAGTATAGTGCCTGAAATCAGATTTTGTTCTTGTCTTTCCTAATGATGAGTAATGAATAATGAATTAAGCAACAGAGTAATTCTATTATCATACAATTTGGTTGAGTTGTAATTGTATAAAAGCCATGAAGTGGGCCAGGCGAGGTGGCTCACGCCTGTAATCTTAGCACTCTGGAAGGCCGAGGCGGGTGGATCGCTCAAGGTCAGGAGTTTGAGACCAGCCTGAGTAAGAGCAAGACCCTGTCTCTACTAAAAAATAGAAAAAAATGATCTGGACAACTAAAAATATATATATAGAAAAAATTAGCCAGGCATGGTGGCATATGCCTGTAGTCCCAGCTACTCGGGAGGCTGAGGAAGGAGGATTGCTTGAGCCCAGGAGTTTGAGGTTGCTGTGAGCTAGGCGGACGTCATGACACTCTAGCCCAGGCAACAGAGTGAGACTGTGTCTCAAAAAAAAAAAAAAAAAAAAAAA
>RJWJ010003619.1:0-84252 GCA_004363605.1 Indri indri
AAAATGAATTAGAGAGGAGAATGTACTTATAAGATAGTTTAGGATCATGCAACACATACAGGTTTTGTCGATCCCCATATTTTATATTTGACAAATACTTTAGTAGTCTTCTAGCCCATGGGTTTTCAGAGATTTTATAAGGCCTAATATTTAAAACAGATAACAGCAGAGCTGTTGCCATTGAAGGGATCTGGACCACTTGTACTGCCCAACACTCCTAGTCCTCCCTGCAGCATTCTGTAGAACCCCAAAAGTAGTGGCCCTCAAATGGAAGAATCACTGACTAAAGTCACCAGATTGCAGGAAGACATCTGCAGAGGCAACATGGACCATGGTGGGAGGGTAAGTCATGAGTATTGTGGCTTTTCTTTGGGAAGAGGTTGCCAGAAGACAGGAAGGGCTCGGTTCTAGTTATGATGAACCAAAGGCTGACAGAGAGATCACAGGGAGAGTCCTGGTTTTATTCTCCCCCAAGTTTGTTTTTCCTAAAAATAGAAGTATCTCAAACACTTGAATGTCAAGGATTATGATTTCTAAAATCTAAATCTTTCATAGACATATAAATTAATGCCCAGGAGTGAAGCCAAAAATTGAAATATTGAACTCTAGGGACCCATTTGGTTACATGCTAACAGGGATGTTAGAATGCTTGCTTCCTCAAAATAAATTTTCTAACAGCAACAAGGTGGTTTGAAATTAATATAACTCAATGCTGATCCCTCCATTCTACAGGTAGAGAAGAGCCTTTAAATAAAAATTGCTTGAAAAAGGCTGTGTATGGGCATAAATTCATGATAGCATTTGAGTAATTTATCAGCATCTATCTTGAGAGTAAATTAGGAAGTAGCACTAAGTGCCTGAAGGCAAAATGGAAGAGTGTGGTCAGAGTGTGAAAAAAGGAGGAAAAGGGGTTCTCTGGAGTCACAACAAAGCCAACTTCATCCTACCCAGTTTTGCCTGGAGGCTGGTGATGATTGAAGGCTTTGCTTCCTCGCTATCCATAATTCCCCCAAAAGGGCCGCTGTTACTCCATTTTACAGATCTAGGAAAAGGAGAGGTTCCCCTGAGAGAGTTTAAACAGAGTTGATAGTTCAGCCCTTGATTTTGCCTGGAATAATACTGCATCAAAAATTGGATTGGCTTCCTGTGCTAAAAATCTGTTTCCACGGAGTCTTTGCTGTGAAGTGTTTTCTGAAGTCATGTGAAGGTAGAGGGATGGGATCATCCCAGCAGGCTCTGTAAGGGAGGACGCATCTTTCGTGGTCTACGTGGTACAGGTAGGAGATAATTAAGGGATGAATAATGAGGAATTAGAGAACGCAGTATTTTTTACTAAAACTGTTTCTTTTTTTTTTTTTTTTTTTGTGGCCAAGTTGGACTTTATTTCCAAAGAAAGAGATGAGGAGCCTGCCTGTAAGAGCTTCCAGAAGTAGTTGGCCATGGCCGCTTCGTCTTTCTGCCTGCCCACTCTGCCCCAAAAGGGGCTTGATATAACAGAGACCAGGATGAAATGATGGACTTCCTGCAAGGGAGTCTGAATCTTTGGCTTGTTCATATTATTTTACTGACTTTCTGTGTAAAGACCTCTTTGAGGGTGAATAGGTAGGTCGGGAGGAGGAGGGAGGAAAGATAAGGAAAGAGGTTTGAGGTTAGATATGCCACGCGTTGTCCGGAAAGATCCAAGAGAGCTACATGAAATGTTGCTCCCAGAGAAGCTGAGAAAGCTGCCAGATGATGCCATTCTACTTGTAACAAAATGTCTTTGTCTGAAATGCAGATGTTTCAGGAGCTTTTCCTAAGCTGAAGTTAATTACACCTGGTATTTCAGAATGTTTGATGGTAACCGTTGGCATTTATGTGGATGACATCAGCTATTATCTTCTGGTCGTATCGCAGTGTATTTCAGAAAGGCATGTAAGCATGTATCCTCTTCCAAACCCTAATAACTTCTTCCCTGGCTATAAATCCAAGCTGCATGAAGTGGAAATGTAATTGGGTAGCCTACACAGAAGTTTGGAGCTCCTGGGAGAATATTTATTTGTAAGAGAATCTGAATATTCATGTAACTGTCCAGACATCAGTAAATTCTCATTTTAGCTTATTTATTTCTGTTCCCCAGTGAATAGCAGCACTCTTAAGCTCAAAGTTAATAGGCATGTTCTTCAGAGTTGTGCCCTCGCTTACCTTAATAGAATGTCTCCCTAACACATTTGTTTATCTGTTGCCAGGTAGCTTTCCCATCAGGTGACATGAGTATGTTTTTTTTGTCTGCGTGCGCGGGAGACAGTTGCCATTGTTTGCCATCAATTAGCTTGGGGTAGCATGTCAAGGATGTATGGGTGGTGTCATTTTAGTCTGACAGCCACCCGATCCAGTTGAGAAGGGATTGTTTCATTATCCTCTTATCAGGGCTGCTGGATAATGATACTCCACACTGCAACGTGGGGAGAAAAAAAAAAAGACAAACAGAAAGAATAGATTTTTAGGGATTGGCAATATTAAAATTATTCATGCTGCAAGGAGCAGGGAAAGATTAGAGAGATGACTGTGCAGACCCTTAAGAAGTTACTTTTTCCTAATACAGGTGGAATGTGGAAGGACGCCCTTCCTGATAGGGAGGGAGGGGGAGGGGCAAAGTGCCTAGATGTTAGGAGGAAAGAAAACGAAAAAACTAGCCCCTTCTACTCATAGGCAACAAGGCAAAGATTAGCTGAGGCATCTCTCCCGTTCTCCAATTAAACTCAGTGTCAAATGCAGCCTTCTAAGTGACCCTGATGGGGTGGGGGGGGGTACCTTGCTAGAAAACTCTTTCTGGTTTGTGAATTTAGGTCTGGAGAGCATTCTCCATTGAAGGACAGCACAATTAAATTGTTCCAAGGTGAAATGCAAAGAACTGCAGGTGTCGGGGCCTAAATTTTCACTATTAGGACCCAAAACTCCTGTCACCTTCAATCTTGGTCATTTTCTTCAGAATGCCTGAAAGGAAGTCTTTCTTGAATTCTGAAAACTAACCAAGGCTGGATCTTTATGCTCTTAGAGAAACAAACAAAAAGAAGTGCTGAAAATGTAAAAATACTTCAAGATAAACTAAGCTTCAAGAGGGACAATCGTGTTGACATTTTAGTAACAGCCCATTTTCGCTCCTTAACGAAGTGTAGTCATGCATGAAAATGACTTGTTATCTTTTAAACTGAAATGTATTATGGGTTGTAACTCAAAGGTGTGTATAACTCGTGCAAAATAAAGTACATTATAGCCTGATGAGGATTCTTTCATGGGACCTGAACACTTTATAGCAGCTCATATAAAAAATTGAACAATAAAAAGCTTATTGAGTATAATGTATAAAATCCTCTGCATTTTAAAATAACTCTAGTTTACAGTTTGTATTTATATGCATTCTCCCATCTGTAGTTTAGATCGGAAACCATACTTTTTTGGCAATTTACCATTTTGGAGCAACATATGCCTTTGCCTTTCCCTAATCCTATTAATAATGGTAATAATTATAATAATATAAATAGCCAGATAACAGCAACAGTAGTTTATTGAGCCCTTAACCAGAGTTCGGGCACTATGCTAGGTGTGTTCTACACATTCTATAATCTTCCTCACAATCCTGTGAGGTAATATCCTTCTTTAAGATGAAGAAACCGAGACTTAGGTTAAGCGGCTTGCCCAGGACACATTGCTAGTGATTGCTAAGGCTAAAATTCAAATCCAGGTCCACCTGACTCACCTTGTGTGCACTCCTTTCTGTGAATAACCACCCTGACACTGTCTCTACAGAGTGCCCAATTTCTGCTGAGGCCAACCGAGCCAAAATTTCCATTGTAGTTCAACCGTTCCCTGGACGCTACCCAGGTCCAAATTCTCCTCTAGGGATAGAGACAGAGACAAGACTGGGCTCACCATTTACATGGGTCTTCTCATTCCTTTTAATATCTCTGTGAAAGCCAGTTTACCCTGATTTCATTGATTAGTTTACCTCTCTGTGCCTTGACCCTGAAAATATTGCTCAAGAGGTGAATGGTGAGCTCACACCTCTTCCCATGTACGAGCCACCAAGAAATTCATGTCACTTGTCAGGATCCCAACATTACTCTGGCACTCATAAGTGAATTCACAGTCCAGGAATAAGATTGGTTCCCCCTTTCCTATAAGAACAAGCCTGACAAGAGGGAGCAACGGCATACTGTTCAGCAACCGGAGTGGCTCCAGATGTAGATTTACGAAGCAGCTTAATGGCTGCAAATCTACACAGTAAACCTCCCCTTGGTGCATTGCTGACAGGTGGTGGCCTTTTGGCCCAGAACAGGGTGCTTGCACGTGGTAAAGGGTGTGTATAACTGATTGCTTGTGAATAACCCCTCCCTGCCTTCCTTCTTTTCCCACCAGTGGATCAATATGTCTCTGACAAGCATCTGAAATCTTTATTTGGGAAAGAAAAGCACATTTTCTACCAGCTGTTTGTTTTCCAAACCAAATAATTCAGTTAATCTCTTGCCTGAATTAATTTTCAGAGCTGTAAAATTTCTCTCATCAATGCTGAGTTGCTTTCAGGATGGGCAGAAACTGAAATGGGAATATCCTTTTTGCATTCTAACCTGCAGTTGGATGGTTACAGCCACTTGTGTGCATTGTGTGCGGTGGGGAGGAGTGCCTGTTGACTCCAAGAGGCCTCTGCAAACAGAGTGTTCAGGGCTTCCCATACAGTGCCAACACTCTTATGCCTTTATTGAATGAGAGGCAATATAGGCTGGTGGTTAGGGTCATGTGACCCAAAATAAGGCTTCCTGGATTGAAATTCTAGCTCCACTGTTGAACCACCATGTGACCTAGGCCAGGTAACTTAACCAGGAAGCAGATTGGGCCTCAAGTTCCTCATCAGTCAGCTGGGGAAATGTTTATGAAGCATTTGGCACATAAATAAGTACTCAATAAATTTATTTGTTAATTCTGAGGTGTGGGACAGCAAGAAGATGAAAAGCAGCTGAGATACGGTCCAGCACCTACTACTCAAAGTGCAGTTTCCAGACCAGAAGCCTCAGCATCACCAGGGACTTTGGTTGTTTGTTAGAAGTTCAGAATCTCAGCACCCTCTGCCTCTAAGACCTGGGAATCAGAATCTATATTTTACCTTGTTGATTTGTTTGCATATTAGAGTTTGAAAAGCAGGGCTTTCATAGTTTTGAACAGGGGTGCATATTGGCTATTTTTAGTATACCTTAGTCTGACAAGGCAGGTCTTCATCCTTGCCCTCTAAAATGTTGAAAACACAGTCACCAAGCAATGCCTCTGGTGGCTTTCCCCTGTTCTGGTGATGGGCCTGGGACAAGTAGTCATTATTTGGGGATGCTACTAACCCTACTTGTCTCCCTCCGTTCACACTGTGCATACATCACAGCTGATGTAACCCCAAGGGTGCCCTGTCCTTACCCATTAGAAATATAGATTAATAGTTTTCATTTGGACAAAGAGATAGCTGCCTATTAATCTGAATTAACCTGAGCTAGTTAAAGGTGCCAGCCTAGAATGTCCTAGTCCAGTGGCCAGTGAAATGGCATCTGAGAACCACGTAGACCAACAGATGCTGCTTTGTTTAAATTATAAAGCCCAACTGAGTCACCTCCACCTCCCTCTACCAGAGACGGGGTGTGGGACTTCAGTAAGGCAGGCCCCCAAAGAGAGAGAAAGCCCAAAGCAGCGGGGAGGCAGGTTCCTGGTCCTCTGCTGAAGGCGGAGCTCACGTATTCATCTCAAGGCTAGGCTTTTATTTCCTTGGGGAGTCCACCATCTCTCTTAATCACAAAAGCAATAAGAATTTCCAATATGTTCCTCTGCCGTGCCTAATCAGTTGTTCCAGCTGCCAGTCATCAGCCAAGTCTGGAAGTTCACTTAAAAGCTCTCTCCCAGCCTTGAAAGCAACAGTGACCCCTGAGTTGACACAGACAATGAAGGCCACCCCCGTGGGCAGCCTGTGTGTGCTGGTTGATTTGATCACATAGTTTTGTTAATATTGCCGGGTATTCTGGAGGGATCAGTTCTCTTCCTTATGCTTTGATCGATAGGCCACATTGTGTGCCCCATTGGTTGCATTCAGAAAATCATTTTGAGTATATTGTAAGGAAAATTCTTCCTTTTGCAAATGACATTACAATTTTACTTTATCATGGAGATTTTCTTCCTGAGGTTAAAAATCACTCGGCAAAGCCCGATCATTTGTCTGGAAGCATATGTTGTGGTGGGCAGGTCTATGTGAAGTCAGCAGGCATTCGGACTCATGGCAGTAATAGAGCTTAGCACCTGCCCGATGCGAAGTAGATGCTAAAAAATTGTGTTTGAAAGGATGAATGAAGTAAATAATATTCCTAAACTATAGGAATTAAGATCGAATCCTGGATGTATGACTGTGGTATGGTCAGAAATTCCTAGAAGTCAGTGTAAGTGGGTGAGGCATTTCCTGTGCCATAGTGACAATTTCTGAGAAATGTGGGTCTTTGCTAAAGGCCAAAGACAATGCTATTGAGGCCACAGCTGTCTGACTCCAGAGAGTTGTTCACTCTGTAGGAAGGGTATGGAATATTGGGACTGGATCACTGTTGGAAAGCCATACTTGTGTCTGTCGTTACTTCCTCCAAATTTCTGGCCATTATCTTGGTCACAGGCAATATCTACAAAGAGCAGTCATGGCTCAGACTCTGCATGCAAAGTGCTTTGTGTAGGCACTGACCTGCAAGCTTCTCCTAGGTTGTGATCTCACCAGAAGAAAGATTTTCCTTTACTCCTCATCCCATTTGTTAGAAAACAGAGGCAAATCACAGATCTCATTTGCAGAGATGTGATTTCTTACACCGTATGTGAGAAACTGTTCAGGATACTTTCTAAATCCAGGCTTTAAATTGAATCCTAAAGCCCTTCCTCTCTTATTGTCATGGAGCCCCATCAGGGGACCACTGCCTGTTTCTGTTCCCTTCATCAGCTATAGCAGAAGAGGGAAGGGCTATGGAACTGTGTTTGACTGTTGGTCGGTCAGCACTTGACTGTGTCCAGCACATCTGGGGGCACGTTCCTGAGCCTTCAGCCCCATACCAGAAACCTCATGGGACTCACCTCATATCCTCCCCACCTCCTGTTTCTACTGGCCATTGCTATGGCAACCAGCTGCACCAGGCACAGCTTGGCAGCACCTCCCCGCAACTGCACCACGTTCAATGCTCTTCTCTAGTAAGTCTAAGTATTTAGGTAAAACTGATGTATAGAGGTTTGTTCCCCTCACTACATTGCAAGGGCAGGGATTCATGTGGTAGAGTGACTAGCACATAATAAGCAATTAATAAATTTTGAATTCAAAAAATAATGGTTGGATGATGGATGGATGGATGGATGGACAGATGAGGTGGACAGATGGATAGATTATTGATGGATGAATGATGGATGATTGTTCCTGTATGATAAATGGCATGAAGGAGAGCCCCTAAACAGGCCTAACTTTGAGTGAGTGACATGCTACAAACTATATCAATTTCCTAGCCTGTTTCATTACAGCGAATGCCAAATGTAGCTAACATACACCTCTGAGAAGCACCGCACTTTCTGTTGAACCATAGAGTACAGCATAGAGTGTACACACCAAGTTTTTCTGTTGCCCATTGGGTTATACACCAGGGGCAATGCTTCCCTTGTGATAAACACATGAAAATACATACAAAAATACCTCCAGGGGAAAGTAAGTGATGGGTGCATTCAGCAACTACAACAAAATAAATAGGAGAGCTCACATTTCTACACTAAGGCAGAAAAAAAAAAGTTAGCTGTGTTTTCACAGTGTCTCTGTGACCTCTTATTATTCCATTAGATTTTGGAATAGTGTGTAAAACACCAAGCTCCATGCTGACAAATACCAATATTGAAAACTACTGCCACAGTCAATCCAAACAGCCTTCTCCCCTGGGTAAAATTATTATTTGGAATACAAGCAGAATTGTGGTTCCCTGAGCTAGCTGAGCATAAATGAGGGTAGTGATTCATAAGGTGACTCTAGCGAGTTTGCAAATGTGCAACTTTTATGGAGGCTGACGCACACGACAGAAGCTCAGCATTGCCTTTCTCAGCTAGTAAGCATTTTCCGGCCTCACTACCTTTTTAGGACTTGGAGGGCTGTGGTGGATACAGGCTTCTGAGGACAAGAGTTAACCTGACAGAATGCTGATTTACCAGAAATAAACCCTTCAAATCAGATCACACCCCTGTCAGTAGCTTTTTGAGCGGGAAGATGGTAATTCTGCCTCTTCACATGTTCCTTTAAATACTTGAACTCTTGTTCCATTGGATTAAGCTTTTGGGGGCTGGGTCATCTGGGGTATGTATTCTATCCTGGAGAGGTCGGGAAAATGGTACTGGTCTAAAAATACAACTCCCTGAACTTTTAAACCCTCAAATCTGTTTGATAACGTGGCTTCTCTTTCTTAACCCTGAACCTGATTTCTTTCATTTTTTTTAAAAAAAATCCCTTTATACTTTGATATTGGTAGAGTACGTTCAAAGAGAGCAGAAATGGGTATAAAGCTCAGCATAGCTTCGTACAGAGAAGGAAGTTAAAGAGAGTCAGCATAATGATGCTGGTATGATTGCAGCATAATGAGATGTCTACTGAGTAGGTCCCAGACACTGAGAGAGCCTCTCTGATAAGACTCTGGAAGTGACAAGCCCTGGTTTCTTCTGTGACATCGCACCAATTAGCTCTAAATGGGCACATATTCATGTTTGGGGTTACACACAGTTCTCAAAGGCTAGGCTGCCCCTGCGAGTGGGGCTGTAACTCACTCCCTGTGTCATAATAAGCAACAGTGGGGGGAGATCCCGGGGCCGCATTCGAGGCCCCCTTTTCATATTTTGAGGGGACCCCTTTTTGATGAAGACCAAGTATATTCATCACACCATCTGGGAAATGCCTGGGGTCAGTTAGACTCTTAAGTTAAAAGGGTATAGGATCCTACATTTGTGCTGGGATCAGGGAAGCTCCGTCCGCATTACGCTGATTTAGCAGTGACAGAGAGGGACCCCGGCCTGACCCGCAGTGGCTCGCTGCCCCAGCGAGAGGAGCAAGAAGGCCTGTGTTGTGCCCTCCTCGGTCAGCTGGCTGAATATTCTGTGACCTGATGACTCTCATCCCCCGTGACTGAAAAGCTCTGATACAGAGACCTCCGCACAGATGCAAACAGTACAAGACTGACTAATGACACAGTGTCCAGACAGGGAGCTGGCGAGGCGCGGCCGCGCTCGGGAGACAGACCGTGATCGGCAGCCTGGAGCGAGCTGCACGTGGCTCCCGAGGAACCTGTTCCACCATGAAAACAAAAGCTGTGTATATGCAAGAAGGGGAGAACTGTTCCCTGAAAACCACCCAGAGAAAAACAAACAAGCCCCTAAAATATGCTTGCTGTCAGCCTTCGGTATTTAAAAAAAATGCGGGCTTCATTCGGGGCGCAGTCTCATGCTTGTTCTCCCTTAATTTCAGCTCCCATTTTCTCCAGCAATCATTCAAGCCGAAGCGGAACAGCTGCTGGGGCCCTGCCGCCCCCACATCCTGTCAGTCACCCTTCTCCGGGACATAATGTACAGGGGAGCCCCCACCACCCCTCCTCCCAGTTACCTCCACTAGCAGCTGTGGACGCGGGAGCTGAGAGGTAAGGCCATCTGTCTCTCTCTCCTAATAGGTGTTGCCGCCAAGCCTCCCTCCACGGAGAAGTGCTTTGACAGTTGCTGAATTTTATTAATAATCCATTGGTGGGTTGAGTTTCCCAAAGGTGACATTTTAAAAGTGCATACACAAAGCACGTGGACCAAATATCTCATTATCTGTTTTATTTTTCCATGAAAAACAAACGAAATGCTATTGGCAATCGCCACCTGAAGTGTCGGGTGCTGGAAAAAGGCATCAGAATTTCTCTCTTTCCCCCCTTTCCTCAATTTGTTACAGGGACTCAGTTTAAAGGTAACGTATGCACAGGTTGAAACACTTTCTGGATGTAAGCCGGTGCCCTTGTCACAGAGATCAGTAGTATTAGCTTGGGAGCAGAGTATAAAAGGGCACAGGATTGTATATAGGTGACCAGAAAGGAGCTGTACACTGAATATATTGATATCACCCTCATACAAGTTTCCTAGGGAAAAATTTTTAACAACTATGACCTTCATGATATTTTTACTTCTGGCTTCTCTGTTGGCTCTCCAGAGGCCTTTGGGGCCTTTCTCATACTCTGCTCCCTAATATCGTGTGTGCTGTTGTGGACCCTAAGCCCTTTTTGGGAGCAGGCTTTAAGTGAACTTCTCCTGCTCAATGGCAAGTGTGTGGCTGCATCAGTGCAGGTAGCTTTGGAAGGAGGTTGGACACACCAGTCCCTCTCTGGGGACTGCCCAGGCCTCCTCCAGTGATGTGGAGATCATGCCCACACCTCCTGTCTCCTCTCTCCACTTGTCACCTGGCTTGAGTTGGCCTAGCCAGGGGTTACTCCCAGACATTCACAGGGGAAAAAAGTTCTTGTGGAGACCTCTGTGCAATTGTGGAGTAGTAGGCATTTGGCGAACAAAATATTGGGTTGAATAGGCAGCAGGAATAAAAGTTTTGAATCTTGGATTTTACCAGCAGTCTGCGGTTCCATCATTTTTGGCCTGGTCTATGAATTTGTTAATATGTATTTTTAAATCTGATAAACTAATATTTTATGGTTTATGCCTCCTTCCCTATTAATATTATTTTGTTTAATGAACATCTCTTGAGTACTTGCTATATATTGGACATTGCGTGGGGTGCTGGGGATGGAAAGCTTATTGAAACATGTTCCTGCCCTTATAGGTAAGGACAGGCACATAAGCAAAGTATAATAAGGCTATTTGGATACATGATGTAATAGAGATGCCACAGGATCCTAAAGAGGATGTCCCTAACTCTGCCTCAGGGAGGAAGAGAAAGAAAGACACAGTGATACAAGCATTGAAAGAAGACTAGGGCCTTTCTAGATGGATAAATGGGGAGCAGTATCCTAGACAGCAAGAAGGACACATGCAGGTCTGAGAAGGAAGAGGACAGACATCAAGGGAGGCCCCAGTGGGTCAGGATGGCAGCATCCAGGGGCCACATGGCTGATGAAGTCAGATACTAGCAGGCTGGCTTATGTGGAACCATAAGTTTAAGGCTTTTGCCCCTTACCCTACTAGAAATGAAGAGCCATTATGGGCTCTTTTTTAGGAGAGAGAGACACAATCAGATTGACATAATATAGAGAAAGAATTTAGGTGACAAGAGGACAGAGTGATTGAACGTGGAGTAAGAGGAAACAAGGAGGAGGCTGTCGCGGGAGTCCTTGTGAGCAGTAGGGTTACTTGAAGGGAGGCGACCCAGTAAGGATGGGGAATTTTTACTCAAGAGCTATTATTTAGGAGGCAGAATCACCAAATTATTAACATATATGTGAAGTAAAGAGAAAGGACCGAAATGCATTCCTGAGCTGCATACCTAGACACCAAGATAGAAATTGGTGTTGTTAACAGAAATTGCAAATGCAAGCAGAGTGTGGTGGTGGTAAGACGGTGTTGAGTGGAGGGGAAGGGGAGGAAGAAGGAACAATAAATTGACTTTAGGAGTTAGAGTTTCAGGTGGTTATAAAAGATCCATGAGGCTATGTGTGGGCAATTAGAAATATGAATCGGAAGGTATCAGACTAGTTTTAACAGTTCTATGTGCATGGTAGAGTGTAAACACATCATTAGCCTCCTCCCATAGGATCTGTCAGCAAAGCGGTGCAGATAGTAACCATCCACTGAGATAGGAAAGCTATCCTTCCAGTTACCTGATAGATTCCTAAATGTCGAGATGATCAGTTTTTAGCATTTTAGATAGTTTTCAGTTGAGTTTTAAGGAATATTAGCTGTGGGCTTTTCATCAGCTCATTTCACTCTGCTTAGCTGAGGATCATGCCGCACAAGGTGGCCGAGCTCAGAAACGCTCAGCGGGAACCTGCCCTCTTCACTGCCTCTCCTTGTCAGTAGTCCCAACATCCTGAACAGGAATGTTCAGAGAAAACAAGAAAAGCAATCATTGTGTTTCTTTTTTGTACACAGCCTTTAAAGGAATACATGTAGAAAAATAGCTTAAACGTTATTGGAGTCAAAAACAACCACCATACCCCAGACACCTGATGTTTACATCCCAGTTCTGACAGTTGCTAACTTTTGGCTATTGGCAAGTTCCTTAGCTAATCCTGCTGCTTGAGGTTTGTCTGTTTGTTTTTTTAACATTTTATTTCATAATTTTTTAATTCTCTTTCGAAAGTTTGTAAACATATAATAAGTTTCTAGAATAGTACAGTGAATACCCATACACCCTGCACCTGTGTTCACCCATTGTCAGTATTTTGCGCTCTCTCTCTCTCTCACTGACTTGGGAGATTGTTTGTTTGCCAGCTTGCTTGCCTTTGTTTCTGAACTGTTTGAGAGATAGCTGCAGACATCATTGAGCTCTACCCCTAATTACTTCAGTGGAAGGACGGTCTCTTACATAAACCCAATGTCATAATCACATTCAGGAATTTAGTATTAAGATAGTATTATTTATCTAAGAGTCAATCAATATTCAAATTTCCCTAATTTTCTGAATAATGCTCTTTATAGCTGGAATTTTTTCTTTGTTTCTTTTGTTTCCTTTTTATGATCCAGGGACCTAATAAAGATCATGCAGTGCACATAATTTTCATTTCTTTTTTTTGTCTGCTTGAACCTAATGAAGTTCTCTAGCTTTTTATGATGATGATGGTGATGATTATTGTCTTTCAGGATATTGACAGTTTTTGAGGAACTTGGGACATTTATTTTAGACAATGTTCCATGGTTTGGATTTGTTGAATTGTTTTCTCCTAAACAGATTCATTGTAAATATTTTTGGCAGGAATACCACAGGAGTGATAGGGTATTCCTTAGCTTTTTGGAGCCTTAGTGTGTACCTCGTGGGGAATTAGGATTCAAAAACCCAAAGCAGGTAAAGTACCTAGCAAGTTATGTGGCATGAGGTGGGCCTTCAGCAGCCGTGGATACTAATAGAAAGACAGGCAACCTTGGCCTAGCTGAGTGATTCCATTTAGAAGCCAGAGGATGTCGTTAAATGATCACAGTGGTTGATAGTGTACATAACTGTGGAAGGGGAAATGGAGAGGAAGGACACGGTCCTTTACGTGGGTGGGTGGATGAACTGGGCATTTGCACCGTTGCGGTTTTGCGTCGCTGCTGCGTTCTGCCCACAGGATGTGTGCTCCATCCTGGGGCCGCCCACTTGCCGTGGGCAAGTGCGAGTGTGGTAGTTTCTCTCTTCCCATCAGGTCTGGAGAGGGGGATGACATGAAACAGCCCTGAATTATTCACTGGGTTTGCATTAGTGTCCAGCATAAAAACACTCAGAGGAAATGTGCTTACCTTCCGCTTTTGGTTTATGTATCTTTGCCTCTGTTTGCCTGGGAAATCCCCCAGTAAAAACTCCAGCAGTTTTCTTAACGGAAATAGGTTTATCACACTTGGCGATTTTTAGTGGGAAACTGGCATCTTTTCCTGCTTTGTGGGCATTGATTCATCATTTACTTAGCTTTAACTTGTTTAAAAAAATGGGCTGAGTCACTGTCAGAAGTCATGAAAGGTCCACCACATCTAACCAGTTAGCATCAGGTTCTTTGATCCTACCATCCTAAAATAAAATAAATGCAAGTTCTCTCGATTTGACAAGATTCCATTTTTATTTTGAGATATTATCTGAATGACACATCATTTCAGTGATTTAAGCAGTACCACACCGCATCACCTAATGTTGATTTAAACTTATTATGGGAAGTACTGTTATACTATGTCATGTTGAACGAGCCAGTGGTACTTTATGTTTATGACAGTGGCTTCCCATGAGAGGAACTCCATGTCTTTGGAAATGTTAGTTCACTGGATTTCATAGTAAGCCTGTTAGACCAGAGAAAACAAAAATATTGATGGGAGTTCCTTTTTGAATGGAGAAATCTTATAGTCCCAAGAGTAAACCTGCTGGATTAGTGTTGCACATCCTGTGCAAAAGAATGTCAGCTGCTTCTCTTCACCCTAAACATGGTGTGCTCTTGTCATGCAAGGGACAGAGCTTAAGAAGACTTGTGGATTGACCACAGTGAAGACACTTACAAAAGGGCTTCCTGTAAGTCCCACTTCTGAGCCAGAAAAGACTAAAAAGAAAGCATAGGGGAGAAAACACATGTTTTTTCTGTTCTTTCATTAACAATCAACATAGAACACTTCTGTGACCAGATATCTGGGGGTTTTCCCCGCCCATCAAGCAAAAAATCCATTCTGCAGTGGATGCTGGGTGTCCCCTAATTCAAGTCTATTCTGACATTATCTACTTGGAAACAGTGTCATATCACACAGGTTGAGGACTCGATCTCCAAGACTGTCCCCCACTTCCAATGCCAGTCTCAAGCTCAGGTTATTTTGCCTGTACATCTAACCAACTGGCTATAAATTGGGATTCCCACAGCCCCCTTCTCGGGTTTGATTAATTTGCTAGAACAACTCACAGAACTCGGGGAAACCCTTACCTCTATTTGCCAGTTTATTATAAAGTGTATTACAAAGGAGAGAGATGAACAGGCATGTGGCAAGGCATGTGGGAAGGGGCGTGGAACTTCTATGCCCTCTCTGGGCTCACCACCCTCCAGGTTCACCACCCTCCGGGAACCTCCATGTGTTCTACTATTTGGAAACTCTCTGAACCCAGTCCTTTTGGGTTTTTAGGGAGGCTTCATTAAATACACATGATTGATTACATCATTGGCCATTGGTGACCAGCTTAATCTTCAGCCCCTCTCCTCTGGGAGGTTGGGGGATAGGGCTGAAAGTCCCAATCCTCTAATCCTGCCTGGGTGTTTCCAGGTGACCAGCCTCCATCCTGAAGCTACCTAGAGGCTGCCAGTCATTAATCAGCTCATTAGCATACAAAAAGACACATCACTTGGAAGATACCAAGGATTTTAGGAGTTGTATGCAGGGAATAGGGAGGAAGACCAAATGTATATTTCATAATGTCACAGAAAGAAAAGATGTAGTTTCATCAGGGAGCATGCAATCTAGTACATGAATCAATAGCAGAAAATGTTAGAAATAATAGTTTTTAGAAAGCAGTCAGAGTGTCTTTACCAAATAGGGAATGCCAATTTCTCGAGTCCCTACAGAGTATTGAAAAGCCCGTTTTTCACTCACAATGTATTGTTTAGATGTGGCATTGCTAGAATTCCAGGCATTTTCATATATGTGTGGGGTCTTTCCATGCCTTTCACTAAACAGGACTAATTTTCACAGGTATCATTGTCTATTCTATCATTGGGAATGTAGTGTTGCTTGCCTGGATGCCAAGCGGCCAATGGCAGCAGCCATTTTTGATTTAATGGCTTTGCAATTCCATACGGTTCTTTAGTTCTAGTCGAACCAGTCTGTTCGCTGACTTCTGACTTAGTCCGCTTACTTCTACATCTTAAATCTTCAGTCTTTAATTCTATCTAAAGACTTCCTTTCATCCTGGATCAGATGTTACCAGCCTTTGGAGCTCAGCTTAGTCTTAACCCAGGAAGCCTCCTCTGCCTCTCACAACTCACAGGATCAAGACTCCCTGATGAGTCCCTGGGTTCTTATTATGTGTCTCATGCATTGACCATTTACCAGATGTCACCATGCTACCTGGATTATTAGCTTTTGGAGGGCAGGAACCTTAAGTTTCCCTATAACCTGTAACGTGCCTTGTACTGAGTAGTACAGTGGTGGGTGCTGAGGAAGATTTGACAAGGGAAGAGACCCATGAGGGGAATGGCCTAGGAAACAGGAGGTCATTGTCAACTCCCACTGTCCAGGTAGGTGGTTCCCACAAAGCAGTGGTCCCCTTGATTTATTGGTTAGAAAGGCAATGGCCCTAATTCTCAAGGTCCCCACCATCTTGTGTTACCTATATACTCAGATACAATACATGTTAATAGTTCCTCTGATACGTATATTCATGCACACACACACACACACACACACACACACACATTGTGAGGATTCCCTTGCCATCATCCATTGCTGGTTCCCTGCATTGCTTTTTTGTGGTCTTGAATGCTGGAGGCTGGATACTCACCACTCTCTCTTCTTTGTGTAGGTAGCATCTGAACAGCTCAAAACTAGGCCTGCTGCTTAACTCTTCTTTCCTTCCCAGGACTTTCTGAGCAATCAGGGACATTGGTAACTTCACCCACTCAGCTTTTTCACAGCCTTACACACACACACACACACACACACACACACACACACACACATACACATCCCACATAATCTTTCCTCTCTCTTCTTAATCTAGTATATATGCAATAATTATGAACAGCATATCCAATATTAAAGCTTATCAAAATCTATCCAAGCTTCAGGGGTTTATTTGTGCATTGAGTCTTTCAGTTAACTGGGATTTGTGTACCAGGCAATATGCTGGACACTAAACAAGACTTAGCAAGAGTCCTGTCCTCTCAGGACAACCGAGTCAATAGGCAGCCATAATTCAGAGTACTATGAAGGAGGCATACAGAAAGAGCACGTTTGTCATTTGTGCACTCTGCTTCCCCTCTCCCTGTAATGCCCTTCCCCGCTTGGGAGGAAGGACTGGAGGAAGAAATATCTCCCTGAAATCTGAAGGTCTACAGGCAACAATGGTGTGTGCAACAAGGGGTGTATATTAATACAAAAGCTAAGAGGAAAGAGAGCTTGCAAGGATGTGGCTTCTGAGTAAATGAAGGAGTAACCTCATTAGCCACATTAAGGAGTTGGGGCTGTATCTTGAGGACAAGAATTTGTATATTTGGCCAACAAGGGCACTTTTGCTTGTTAATACAGTTTGTAAAGACCCTTTTGTCCCTTGCAATTCCAAGCTCGTGTGTCATAGTTATGACCTGCCAAGGTTTTGAAGAGTCACTGTCAAAAATAAAAATTACCACCGTGTTAGAGATGAAGTGACAAACATCTAGAAATTAGAGTTCTAATATCAGCAATAACTTGACCTCACTTGTCTCTGTGATACCAGAAGGACTTGGATATGACTAAGAGTTATCCACATGGCTGTGTGATCCTACAGTTGCATTTACCCAATGAGCACCACTCTGAGGTTTCCTTAATATGTGTCACAGACCATGTCCCACGAGTGTAGAAACATACGTAACTCAGAAGGCAGTAAATAAACTCAGGCAATAAATAAAGTTTTTCAGTCTTGATCATTGGAATGATTGAGAAAAGCCATAGTGGAGACACAAGTATAAGCCTCAAATGGCCATTTTTATCATCCTGCATGTTGTTGTCCACGTCATTCTCTGGTAGAGTCTGTCAGTGTGGTGCCCACCAGTGTCAGGTGACCATGAGCATCATTCTTTCTCTCTGGTCTACAGCACTTTCTATTCAGAAGTCAAGCTGTTATCCTCATTTAGCATCCCGTGAGGGGATCAATTTCTTTATGGAAAGGTGACTTCTACAGATACTCAAAATTAAGAGAGGTGGGATCCAAAATCCACTTTCTACCCCAACACACACACACACACACACACACACACACACACACACACACATACACACTGGAGAATTCCTGAATGTGTTAAAAGTTGTTCCTGATGTCAGTGCTGTGAACAGTACAGAGGCAGAAAATTCCCACATCCGAGCCTTGAAAATAAAGATTAGAGCTTTGGGTCTTAGATTGGGAAAAGGTTGGTGGCCTTTTCCTATTTTGTTTCCTTTAAATCTGTGGAAAGTTCCTGGTATTTCTCAATGTTTATTCTAGGTCAGAATGGCCCACCAGTCTTTATACTTCTTAACTATTGAGGGTCCATGACCACAGCCATGCTCCATCCTCTGTAGCCAATATCAGTGAGGTCATTGGCCTTTGGAATGAACTTTCTTTTCATAGAGGTCATCACCTTACTGATATCTCCTTAAATACAACCCCTGATGTACTCCAGGAGTCACACATACACTTAGAAGGAAATTGGTGATATTGGTTACTTTCTCCTTATTGGCCCAGTGATTGTGAATGGCTTCATGAGAAAAATAAAATAAAATAACAACAACAATAACAAAAAAAACATGGCTGAACTGGTTTCCCTAGGCTTTTCTGATCTATCTCTGATTTAAATGTCCATGTGGCCTGTAAAACTTTTGTGAACATAATATTCAGAGTCTAGTGTGTTTCTTGATACTGGAGGAAAATCAAGAATTTAATCTACATGGCTATCTTCAACTTCCTGTTAAAAAACTAAAAAGCCCAGGAATTACCCTTGATTCCTCCCTTTGCCCAAACAGTCTCACATCTAATTAATCTGGCTATTAGTGATGCCTTCAAAATTCATTTCAAGCCTAATGGACTCCATCCCAGTTCTAGCCACCATCCCCTCCCATCTGAACCATGACAGCTTCCTAACCGGTCTCTCCACACCCCATCTTTCCTATCCACAGTCTTCCACCCTCCCCCACCAGTACACACGTGGCCTTTGCTCCACACCACAGAAGCTATCCTTTTCAAAGTAAGTGGATCATCTCTTTCCTGCTCACACCTCCCCTCCCATCAAACTTGGAATAAAATCCAAACTCCATTTTGTAGTAGACTTGGCCCTCTATGGTCTGGCCTCAGCTAAATTTACCCACCATTGTTGCCTTGTTTAATCTGCTCCAGGAATGCTGGCTTTCTTACTGTTTCTAGAAAATACCAACTAATCTTACCTAAGGGCCTTTGCCCTTACTGTTCTAGAAATCTGAAAGGTACTTACACCAGAACTTCACATGACTTGTGCCTTCATTTCTGGTGTCTGCTGAAATATTACACCTTCAGAAAAAGGCCTTTCTTGACTACATTTATCTAAAACTTTCCTTCCTCAGCATCACTTTATTCCTTAACTCTGCTTTATTTTTCTCCATCGGCGCATCACTCTCTGAAATTATGCTTTGTTTACCGATCTGCTCACATTCCTCTACGATGGAAACTCCCTGAGCAGAGACTATGTCAAATTCGTGGCTACCTTGTTCACAACCCTTACCCCTCAGTGCTGATAAGGGAACCTAAGGAATTTTGTGGAATGAATGAATGCGGATGGAAGGGAGGAACACTGCTACGATTCCTTTTTTGTTTCTGGGGAAAGTGACCCTGAGTATGTGATCCTTGTTCTTCCACCTCCACACTCTCCTCTGGGTCAGTTCATGGGAAGGCAGGAGACGTCATATGAGTGGGCGCTCCCCCAAGAAAACAGCTCGACTCCTGATTCCAGTATTTGTTCGTATCAAATTATTCGCCACGTGTTTTTTTTTATTTTGAAATTCACTGGTTCTTCATTTTAGATTAATTATAAGCACACATAAAAAACCAACTATTAGGACGTCTGTAAAAGGAACTATTTTTTTAATTGCCAGGGAAATCGTTTGGCCTCTGAATGCCAGATCAACCATCTTTATTTTGTTCCCACATTCCAAACAAATCCACCTCATGTTAAGCCCAAGATGATGTTTTCTTAGTCCCCTTGGATTTTCAGTCAGGAAAGTGAGTCATGACAGTAACAAGGAAGGCTTGGGTGAAATAGAGGTGGCTTTTTTTTTTTCTTGCAACCTCTACTTCAGTGCATTAACATGAAGCAACAACGGAGGTCACACTAAGCCATGGTAGTACTTAGTTCTTGTCATATGCTGTCTCTGAAACAGCAAGTCATATGGAGCCAGAATTCCCAAAGTGAAAGCCCACAAGTCTTTCTAACCCGAGACAAGACATCCACCAAAGTGCCTCCTCTCTGCCATAGAACAGGCTGTTCAAAGGGAAGCCTCTACTTACTGTTTTAACTGCATGATCTAGAAATCATCATTGTCTTTTCCCCTTCGAAGTAGGGGCTGTTGGGAGACTTAGCTGCTAAGAGACTATCATTTTACAGGTGAAGGACTGTTTATTTGTGGTCAGGAGACTACTGAGGTGAGCCAAAACCAACAGGCAAAGTTCTTTGGATGAGTCTTTTTGTGTCCTTTTCTGAGAAATAGTCTGTGGTAGCTTTTCTGTTTAGTTCCAAGGAGAAAAGATTGTCTGTTTTAGTCATTCTGTAACTGAGCTCAAGCTCATACCACTCACCGCAAGACAGTAAATAAGTTGAGAGGCAAGGTATTGGGACAAGGAAAGTGACTTTTTTATTCCAAGAGCCAGCAAAGCAAGAAGATGGCAGACTAATGTCCTAAAGAACCATCTAAGTTAGTATGAACTTTAGGCTCCTTTTATCTTAAGGGAAGAGGATGCAGGTGGAGGTGGTTTGCCAAGAGGTAACCGAGGACTGCAGACATTTGGGTGTCATCGAGGACCCAACGAGTTTGTAAAACTTCTCTGTTCTTGGTCAGTTAACTTCAGAGGACAAAGTTCAGGATGTCCCTAAAAATCTTGTAACATAGCATTCATTGTTACTTGCGTGTATACCTTTCTTACCTCCTCAGGAGTTAATTTTGGAAAAGGAACAGATAATTGTCACCTTTCTTCTAGCCTATGTGCAGAACTAAGCAGAAGCTTTTAACCTAAAGGATATTACCACAGGGGGCAGAAGAAAGATGGAGCTATAATAGTCATGCTAAGCCTCCCTTGCACTGTTATAGTCCTTCTTCTAAGAATAAATGATTGGGCTCATACTCTGGAATAGATATTCTCCCTTGAGAACTAGAAACTGTGCAAATATAATAGCCACCTGGACATTTGTACTAATTGGGCAAATGTAAAATTTACCTGGGCACAAGAATTGGCGCCAAGTTGGGAGCCAAGCCTACGGAACAGTGTACAGAACCTCAGTATATTTAACAGAGTAGTTCTTCAACAGCAATGACCAACATTTGTTAAATACTTATTTTTGCATAGTACTGGATGAGATGCTGGAGATACAAGATAGTAGCAAACATTTGAGGATTTATGCTCATTCTATCTGTAAGAGCCAAGAGCCCTTCTCCAACTGTGAATTTTAAAATATATGCTATTTCCTTCAATTCATTTCTATAGTCAAGTGTTGAGTCTTACCTTCAAGAGAAGGTGCAGAAAATTCCTTTGTGGTTACTACAATAGTAACCTGACATCCTGCAGATGAAAAAAAAATGTACATATAAACAGCACATGTTATTACTGACCGAACCACCACCGAGCTAGTTTCTTTTCAAATGTATGGATTTATATTGCCTTTTGAAGTCTTGTTTGGCAGTGGCTTCCAAAGGCACCTGGCCATACTTGGCAGGAGTACTGCATTTGAACTTGGTTCTCAGAATTCTTCTGGTGTCTTCAAGAGACTCACATTTGCATTTTGAAACCATGAGAAAGGTATGGGATAGTCCATTTTTGATGTGCCTATGCCTCCCTCCCTTTCTCCTGTTTAGACAAAGAAAATACTTATTTTTTTTTTCTCATTTCTCATCTGGCATTCTCATTACATTCACTTCCGAATGTTTTTCTTTCATCTAATACATTCTATTATTGCAAAGCAGATTGAACACTATGTCTGACACCATGCTGAACAAGAGAAAGATTGTTCCCTTTGCTGCAGGACCATGAGTTAATCCCCTTGCTCCGACCTACTGTGAGCAACCCAAGGGGTGATATCATTGCAGATTTTTTTTTTCATAGCAGATTTTTTTTTTTTTTTTTCATCAAATGTCCTGGACCACTCTGGATACGTTTTCTTCTGGTTGGTGCTTTTTTAAAAAAGAGGATTTGGCAGAATCAGACTTTTCTTTTCTCTCTCTCCCCATCATGTCAGCTTCTGAAATAGACAAACAACTGAGTCACAGCCAATTCTTCAGTCAAGTTACTCCAGAAAACTCCTGTTCTTGGTCCTGCATAATTCATTTCTCTGACATACCCTAGATGTTCCCCCCTCCTCCCGTTTCATTTCCACAGGGGAGAAATATTGCAATGTCCTGGGCCCTATTTCAGCATTTACCAGAAAAAAAATACACTTCTGTGCCTTGGGCATTGATTACTTTGTTTTCTTGACTTACAACTTGTTCCCTAT
The DNA here is from genome assembly GCA_004363605.1 of Indri indri. Classification (NCBI taxonomy): domain Eukaryota; kingdom Metazoa; phylum Chordata; class Mammalia; order Primates; family Indriidae; genus Indri; species Indri indri. The sequence goes on from RJWJ010003619.1 coordinate 22,092, forward strand.
ACCCAAGTGGAGAAACTTTCCTCCAGAACACTGTCCTTCCTATTTCCCACAAATGCTTACTCATTCTGATATATGTGAGAGTCTCCTTTAAAAAGCCTTGGTGGTCATTTCTCCTACAGCTAACTTTACAGCCCTCATTTGGTCGTGCTGAGTGGAGGCTCAGGCAATCATTTTTGAGTCTTGGTCTTGTCCAACCTGATGAATTATTTGCAGTTAATATTGACCCAGCCTTTTGTAAGGAGACAGAAATACACTAAGCCCTTCTGGGGCACGGATTCTGCTCTTTGACTCTTTGGGGACAGAGTTCTCAGACGGACATACAGCTCTGGGCCTGCTTTGGTCCTGCCCAGATGGACAGCGTTGCGATTACCCACACTTCCCAGCGGCCGTTTCTTCATTACTGAAAGCCGGTCTTGATTGTCTCAGAAGCCGAATTCAATTTGCAGTTCCCCCAGTAACGTGCTGTGATTCATTTGGGGACAAATCTGGATTGAACTGAGTCCAAGTGTCTCTTTTGTGAGACAGAAGGGAAGTATAAGTAGATACTATAGTCACCCAGATGAGTCAGCCAGGAATTCATGAAGTGATTCATAAATCGTTATAAAGACCGCTAAAGTCTGCTAAAATGGAGCGCTGGCTGGCTATACAAAGTAGGGTATTATCATTGGGGGGTTTTTTTCGATGTTAAATCAGATGTGAAATCCTTAAAACTGTGCTTTTCTTTTCAGGTTTTGAAAAGGATTCCTTTTTCCCCCCTCTGCAGTGGGCCAACTGCTAAAGCCATTTTTCATTGATTAGTTTTCACAGATGAATTTTAAAACCACCACAGATGATACCCTGCAATTCTTTGGGGAAATAAAAAATACCTCCCCAAATCCATCGTAGACTAGTTTGTATCCATTATTTCTACTCCCTGGCAGCAAATCAATAATATTTTTTTGTGTGAATACAATGAAACAAGCTGTTCTAATGCATCCTTCCTTCTTCAGGAGGTCTACGGCTGCTGTGGAAGAGAGAGGGGGAAAAACTATCCAAAACGCATACCAACATTTAATCTATTTGATCATGTAAACACATAAATTCCTTCTTTTCAAAGTGTTAACCCCCAAAGCAGTGCTAAAACACACAGTCCCACATTGTTGGCTAGAACTGCTTGCAAATATGGCACAAATAAAGAAAAGTAGGAAATATTTATGACACATGCTTGACTTGCAACACATTCTATTCGTGAATTTTGTTAAAGAAATAAATTTATCAGTTGACGTAGAAATACTCTGGACTTACAGACAGGGGACTGAAAGAGCAATGGTATGTACCAGCTTGTACGTGAAGAACTCCAGTTCAGGACTGAGCAAGTTCACCAAAGAAAATTGAACAGCACTTGCATTGCCAGATTTTTTAAAGGTAGTAGGTTGCTGATAGGCCTTCCAGCAGCCCTGGTAAAGATGAAAATCTCAGATGCCCTCGGGAGTCCTCTTTCTCTCCTCCCTCACCTCACCCCTCTACTTGCTCTGCATCTCCACTAGGGAGGGCTTTCTTAACATACTGGGATAAAGTGGTACCTGGAGAACTAGCTTTCTGACTTTGGGCAAATCGTTTCAGCTCTCTGGACCTCTTTTTTTTCTCATCCAAATAGGCGGTGCTCCAGGGCCCCTTCCAGCTAGCACATTGTACGATTGTATGAAATTGTGAGCTTGAGATACTCTGTTGGGAAACCCGGTACCAAGAAATGAGACCCTTAAACAAGATCAAGACTAACTTCTAGAATTAGAAAATTAGCCAGATGAGTAAATGCTTCACTTTCTTTGAGCCTTAGTTGCCATATCTGAATATGGAGAAAAGAGAATTCTACCGGTGCTCTAATACAGTGCTGGAACCACAGTCTTATACAGCTCTCAAGCACTGGGGTCCATGTTAATGTCAGGGATGTCTTAAATGTACATTCTATTTAAACCAGTCATTGCATAAACGTGTATTGATCACCCAGAAGCCATCAGACACTCATTGTCTTAAGTACTTTGATACCCTGACTTCCCGATTTAAATTGTCTGTAATGCACCCCACCCTTTACCTCTCATGCTTTATATTTCTGCATAGCACTCATTTCCTCTAACCTAATACATAGTTTGCTTACTTAAATTTATTCACTCCTTCCTCCCCTCACTAGTAAGTCCACAACGACAGAGGTATGTCCCCTGTGGCCCTATCCCTAGTGCTTAGAACGGTGCCTCATACTTGGTTAGTGCTCAATAAATATCTTTTGAATGAATAAATAAATGTTAACTCAGACTTTACAATCCTCAGTAAGATTTGAGATTTTATTTATTTATTTGTTTGTTTGTTTAGTTAGTTGAGACAACATCACATTCTGTCACCGAGGCTGGAGTGCAGTGGCGAGATCATAGCTCACTGCAACCTTGAACTCTTGGGCTCCAGCGATCTACCTGCCTCAGCCTCCCAAGTAGCTGGGACTGTAGGCGTTGCCACTGCACACGGCTAAATTTTGAATTTTTCTGTAGAGACAGGGTCTCGCTACATTGCCCAGGCTAATCTCAAACTCCTGGGCTCAATCAATCCTGTCTCGGACTCCCAAAGTGCTGGGATTATAGGTGTGAGCTACCGCACCTGGTTGAGGTTATCTTTATTTTACACTTGAAATTGACACTGGGAAAAATTAGGGAATTTACTCAAGATTACCCAGCTGGTAAGGGATGTAGCCAGGATCCGAGCCCAGGGGGGCGTGACTTCTGGCCTGTCTTCTACCTTACCCATCTCCTGCCATTCCCACTTTTTCTGCATGCGAACCTTAACAGTCGTGTCTACATTGGGACCTACTGCTCTGCAAAACGGTCTAAGACTGAGTGCTGCTGGCCTGCCTCACTGCAAAAGGGGGGAGCTCGGTGATAACAGAGGGTGGGGGCCAGGAAGGCAGAGAAGGAGGGCGTATAAGGGAAGGAGTGTGGCCAAGTAAGTACCCCCAAATAATAAGACATCCTCTAAGGTGGATTTGCAGAAACCTTTTATATGTTCCTCCTTCCCCAGAGGATTTTTTTATGGGGTTTTCAAACCTGTTCCTCACCCTTTCTTTTTTTCTTGGCAAACCATTGCGTATGCTAAGGTTATACAAACTCCTCCACCAAATGAGTGGAAATGGTTGACTCAGTTCTCTGGTTTGCTTTTCTGCAATCTGTTTCTGGTAAGCAGTGTTTTTTTTTTTTTCCAGTCCATTACAACCTGTTTACAAAGCAATCATCTATTGTTTCAAAGAAGTATAAAAGGCTGAAGAAAAGACTAGTAAACTATGTCCAATGAAATCTGTGAAATGTCCACTGCAGTTCGGCAGCCAGGGGACAGGATTGGACCTGAAAAGATTTCAGAAGGTCTCTCTTCTTGCTCTTGGACACGCTGTAACTCAGCAGGAATGAGAGTGATGTCATCTTGGCCTGACGTAATTAGGGAATGAGATATTCCATAGGGTACAAATGGTAAATAACTACAGTTTATCCTCAGTGTCGAAATTTTTTAGGTTGGCATCGAAAAAAATGTAATTCACCTTCTTTTGATTTAAAAATATTTTAAATTTCACTTAACTTTTTTTGAGCGGAATATTCAGAGCATATTCATTTTGATTTGTGTGTGTATGTTGAAGAAACAAGGTTGGAAAGTAGGTGTGACACATAGAAAATGGGATTCTGAGTACCTTCAACAGCAGTAAGAACAGTTTATATTTTGCTTCGTGAACTTCTGTTTAAGTATGCATGTTTTCTGTTTGTTTATTGTTTGCTTTTGCATGAAAGGGCCTCAGAGTACTCCAGTTCTTGAGTTTTTTTGGCTTTTTAAATTCCTTTTCTGGCATGTCTCTTGCTAGGAGTTGTCAGTAATTGTTTTTGGACACCCCCAGGGGCTTTACCTCTGACAGGGGACTCTCTTTCACCTTCATGCCTCTCCTTTCTCCTTGCCCCTGATTTTAATTTACTATTTCTACTCTGCTATGAACTGGTTAACAAGTAACCAAGTTTATACAAATTAAATTTAAATTAATAGAGACATAGTGAAAGATGTTTCCATAAAATACTATATAGTGTTTTTAGGCAGTAACGAAACTGATTTTTATCTGCTGTATTTTAAAATCAATCTTATTTATACACTCAATTCCTATGCTGGGCTTTTGAACGATTAATTCTTATTTACTTTTTTGTCCTTAGTCTAAATAATCATGGTCACATCTTGTCACATTTCATTCTGTAAATGTAAAAGTTAAAAATTTTGTACTAATTCTTTCTTTCCAAATCAAATCCTACTTTAGGTATATATTTATTTCACTTAGAATAGTTTAAAATTTTTATTAATGCTTTAAGTGACATTATTTTTTGAAATTGTATTAACTTTATACCATATAACCTCATTTATTTGAATAACACAGAGGAAAATCCAGTCTGAATTAGCAAAATGCTAAATGTAAATTCAGTTGAAGGCATATTTCATTTCCCCAGGCCTCTGAGATAGCAGTGCTAAAACTTTGGTGTGTGCCCAACATAATTTTTTCTTTACTCAATATTGTTATTTTCCTGAGTAATATTTGGTAGCCAAGAGAGTATGGCCGGGGTTTGGAACTTGGACGAATAAATGATGAAATAGAATTAGGAGCCAATCAAAGGATCTCGCTCCTTTGCCCAAAATATAAAATGGAGATACCAGCGATGGTTCTTTAATAGTGACATAGGTTGCCTTGCAATACACATCCTCCCTCTTTCTGTCCCTGGGGATCTTTAGGGACCAGAGGATTTGGGGACTGGATGGTAATGTAATTCCTCATCCGTCTCCCACAACCTCAGAGTGACTCGTGAGACATGCTAAGGACATGCTCTTCCAGAAAATGGCCTCCATGTGATGAACCCTGGCATGTGAACTTTACTAGATTTCCTCAGGACAGTGCTAGGATTCATTCGCTGTGTTTTCTCTCAAGGCCATTCAGCACATCTTTTCAGGATAATTCCAATTAAGATGATATGCTTGGGAAACATATATTTGCCCGGCCCAGGGCTCTGAGTTCCTATTCTCTGTCAGCAAACTAAAAATGTAAATGATCAATTAAGCAGGCATCCTAACCCAGCTGGTTTGCTTAAGCTCCCCGGACGCTAACAAGTTAAATCCTCCCTTCTTGGTGCTTACGTCACCTTCTTACGTAGCCTCACCACACCTCACAAGCGAAAAGCCAAGTACGCGAGATTTTGTCCCATGCTTTCTTACTGCTGCAACACAAATGTATTAATAGAAGCTCTGCCTTATTAAATACTCCAGTTCAGAACGTTTCCAATTACTTTGTAACCTTGACTGGTTCATCTTCCCTTTTTATCATCTATGGCCCTACACCAAAGCCCAGCCAATTGAAGTTATTTATTCCTGTGAAATACACAATGTAAGCAGATTGTAGAATGACCTATACATGTTAGTGCAAAACAGAGTCTTTCTTCACAATATAAGAAAGAGCTGATTAAAACTTTTCTGCTTAATGGGACTTTTGGGGGAACTAAACAATTCATTGCTACTGTAGTTTTCCCCAAAGTTATTTTGCTGCTTCATTTCACTGTGTTGACAGACTCCCTGCCCCTTTCTCTGCTATATTTGTGCCTGCCCCTACTGAACTGGCAAATCGAGTATCATTTTGATCATCTATGGACATTGCCAGACTTTAACGTTGTTCTCACAAGTACACCTTCCCTTCAATGATAGAAAGCATAAACTGTCATTTTAAGCCTAGTAAGTCAGATCCTGCCAATTTTCCCTTACAATTGGAAGATCAGTGTACCATCATCTATTTTATATCCCAGGTTACTTGACAGTGTCACGTTATTTAAACACTGCTATGTCCACCCTCAGAAACTGCCAATGGTCTTATTGTGATTGGCATATGTGACTATAAAAGATGTCCTACGTGGTATTTGTGTTACACTCTCAGGAATGTTCTTTGCCAAGCACAGAACCCACACAGATCTCTTGGGTTCTGGGTTTCAAACCACACTTGACCTTTGAGGTTTAAGTTAATTTATTCTTGGCAAAAGAAAATGTGTTGCTTAAAGAGAGTAGGATTAGAGAGGCTCATAATAAAGACTTATAACAACACTTCTTGGACCTCAGATATGTCTTACAAAACAAAATGTTTATGAGCTAAGTGTAAATGATTCAGAAACATACGGATCAAATTTCCCCTAAAATGCAAATAGATTTTAAAAATTAGCAGAAAAAGAGCTTGGCAAAAGATGTGCTTTGAATTTCACCAAACCCTGTGTATTTGTAATGCAGTTTAAGAATCTTGACAAATCCAAACTATGACTAGGTTTTCCCTTTGTTGGTCTCTTTTATTCCCTCGGATACTCATTTGAGAATTCAGTGGTTAATAAGGAGAGAGAAAAGTCCTGAAGCTTTTTTTAAAGGGCTGGTCGTCACACTCTTGGACTGCTGGAATGGGAAGTTAGAATTTGGCTTTGGAGAGTTTGTCTTGGTTCCTGCTGTTTTACATCCCTTATGTTTCCTTTCATAATTATTTTCTCAGGTTTGCACCTCCCGCTCCATCTCCTCACCACATCAGCCCCCGGAGGGTCCCAGCTCCTTCTTCAATACTTCAGAGGACCCAGCCTCCCCATAGCCAGCAGCCATCAGGCTCTCACCTGAAGTCCTACCAACCAGAAACAAACTCTTCTTTTCAACCAAATGGTATCCATGTCCACGGTAAGCGCGGAGCTGGCAGTCCTTTGAGTTTTGAAAACTGGCGTTGTGCCGTTGCTTTTAATCAAGTGTCTTAGTTACTAGTGTGGATGTCTGTTCTGTTGTACACCTATTACTTTCCTCTAAAATTTCACACTTAATAAGCATGAAGTCCTATAGTACTTTCCTGGTGTTGACTCTAAGATGGTATGACTTATGACACCCCAAACTGGTCAGCTCAAGGGTCATTGACTGGTGCTCTAAAACCTAGCAACATCGTTTTGTTCCTAAACAATAAACAGCCCATGTAAAAAGAAATGACAGGAGTCCTGTGCCCAGGCATGCCTCTCATCTCGTAGGTCTTTGCCCTCATTCCCATATGCCCACATCCTCTCCATTCTTCAAGGCCCAGAGGAAATGACACCTCCTCCCCGAAGCCTTTCCTGATCCCACAGTTGACATAATCACTCCTGGCTCTAAGCTTAGATAGCATATCACCTGTGTCTCTCTGATAGTACCTACACTCACTCTACCTTGTGAGTTACTTATGTATGAGGAAAACGTCCCTTCACTACTAATGTGTAAGCTTCTTTCTGAGGTTAGAATTTTCTGACCCATTGTCATATCTTGTAGGAAACTTCACAGAGTTCTTCACATGCAGTAAAGACACACAGACGTGCATGGAGAACTAAGTCTGGCTTAATATATTTTCTTTGTTTAAATCCATTTCGCCAATTCAGGCATATAATATCTTAGTGAACATCCATAGAAAGTTGAATTGCCAAATCACATAGACTTAACTGTCATAGCCTTTTACTTCTGGGGCAGTTAGACCTTCTGTATAGGCAGAAGAGATGCTGTCTAGTTAGTTAAATGTTCGAACTTCTGAAAAATATGACCCTCCTCTTACTAATTCCTGAATTTTCTCCATGTGAGTTATTACTTGAAATCAATGGGTGGTGTCCCCAAACAAATCTAAATCGATATTCAACTGGGGTGTGAATAAGTGTTAATAATTTCCTAAGATGGCAGAACCAAGCCCTGCTGTGGAGCTAGGCCTGGATAAGAACATCAGAGCAAAGGCCTGAATAGCAAAGCAGAGGTAATATAAAAACAGTGGCTGGCTCTAGGAAGGAAAAGACTTTAAAAAGCCAGGACTGCTTTCTCTGGCTCAGTGTTCCATCCATCTCCTCTCCCATTTCCCCAGTGTAGCCACACAAATCCCCTGTTTCCCAGAAAACTTAGACTTGTACCATTCTTTAGGCCTGTGATAATTTTTACCTTCTTCTGTCTATAAATTTCTTCTCAAGCTCTAGTTACGTATTTATTCAACCAAGAAATGTTTCTTGAGTGCTTACGATGCACATGGCAAGGCATGTATAAGAAAGACAAATAGAGCCCTCTCCCTTCCGAGCGGGGCCTGCCAGCCCCGTCAAGGAGCTTGTCTACTAGAGGAGACCCAGGCCCTCTGAGCTGTGAAGCCATCCTCACCCCTCCAGGCGGGGTGCGCACAGCACGAGAGTGGGCTATGTGCAATGCCGAGGAGGTCATCGATTCTTAGAAACACATTTTTTACCTTCACATTTTAACACCGCTGAAATCTGGACATATCTCACAGTCAGTGGCATCGTATAATTGGCAATGATTTTTCTTTCTGGTACTATATAGAATAATGGAGTATGTCACAGCCGATGGTGTCACAGTTCCAGTGAAATGCAGTATAACACACTTTGATTACAACTGTGAAACACATTTTTAAAAATTTAAAAATTAACCTATGTGTAGGAAAAAAATTGGAAGGAAACTCTCTAAAATATTGATGGTTTTGTATCAGGGTGGTAGGAAAACAGGTGATTTCTTCTTTTTTTCTGCCTTCTAAAGAAATTTTTAAAAGGGTTTTTGGAATGAGACCAATTTGAATGCAAATACTAGTCTACTCTGAACTGGGTGACTGTGGGCAAATTATTGAGCCTCAATTCACATTTGTTAAATGGGGAGAATTTTATCGATCCTCTCTCATCAATTGTGGGGAGGATTTGACAAGAAAAGCACCTGGCACGGAGTAGGAGCTTAATTAATCTAATGCTCTTCCTTCTATTCCCTTCTTTTTTTGTTATTAGACTCTTTGAGAATAGGGATGATGTCTGTAGCTCCGGGCAAGCATAGTGCTTGGTGCAAAGTAGGCATTTAGTAAATATTTACTGAATAAGTGATTGATACTCTCTCATTCAGCAAATGAATAATGAAATAAGAGGATACAGAAAACGGGATCTACCCTATCATTTTGCCCTACCTCTTGGCAAAATACTCTTTGCCTGCATTTCCCTTTTTTTACTTAAATAATGAATGTGTTGTCAACTTGAAGTTGTTGGGGTTCTTTTAACTTCCATATTTTAATTGCTAAAAATTCCCATGGCCAGTGAGAAACTGCTAGCATCAGCCCTGAAAATAAATTCAAGATCCAGTTGAATTTAAATTGGGAAATCCTGACTTTCCCCAGAAAGATGGGCAAGGGGGTGGGGGGAATGTGATGAGGACACAAAGGGAATGCCCATGTGTCAGCCACTGGGCCACCACTAAGAATTAGAGGACAGGAATCCAGATGCAACCTTATGCCTTCCTACAAGCATTTTTCTGAAAATGTTTTTCTGCAACTTTCTAGGCACATACACTTCTCATCAACTGCTCTTTAGAATTAGGACAAAATTCATCCACTGTTTTTCAAGTGGGTGATACAGTGCTGGGAGTGAGACAAGACCTTAATGAGTTGCGTTTATTGGTCATGCCTTTCAGCTTTTGTTGGACTAGTTTGCTGGATGGGATTATACAGCATTCTGGTAACAGGGAACTTCACCTCCTAATAAAACTTGATTTTTAAAGCCCCAAGCAGTGCCAGGGCTGCTAATGCTATAGCTACAGTGTTGTTTGTTCTCTCTTTCAAGAAGTTCATGACTTTAATGAGCGTTGTCACCCCCATCTCCTTTGTACTCCCTGCAGTAGGTAGAGGTCAGGGATAAATGTCATCACTGTATTTTTAGAGATGGGAACTGAGACATGTAAGAATATAAAATGTCTAGGCATCGCTACCTTGGCAAACTACACAGGCACCTTTAACAAGAGGTCTACGTTTCCAAGCCACATAGTTAATCAACAACATGTTTCTAAGTTAAAGGCACACCGAAGTAAATATGTATTTGTATTTTTCCATGGGGAAATTTAGATGCCTGTATGTAGATGCTGTTGCATTACTTTAAGTGTCTAAAAGTTAGAACTCAGAGGGGCTTTGGTCTTACAAATGAAGAAGATGAGGTTCATTGAGTTTTGTTAATTGTACCATACTAGTTGATACTGAGCCTAGACACTGTGTACTCTATGTATATTTTTATTAAGAGGTATTTTGTAAAAGGCATACTTTGAAAAGATTAATAGCACTGCTTTTTCAAGTTTGCTCGTCTAGTGAATGACCCAGGACCAGAGCTCAGTTTTGTTGATTCTGTATCCACCTCATTCTTTCATATTGCCTTCATTAGTAAGGGGGATAAAGTATTATTTCTTTTAATGTTTGAATGTTGACAGCATTTATGGGTCTCTGTTTGGGTGACATCTCCAAGGCAACTTCTGAGTATATTTTAGTCCTTTATTTTAGATGTAAACATAAAGGCACTTTTTCCAATCACATAAGCTTGTTCTTTGGTCTTTTCTTTCTCATTAGGACAATTCTCTTGCCCACGCAGGCTTCAGAATTTTGCCTGGATTAGTTGCCCAAGAGTTGATATTTGTATATTTTGTTATTGTACTAATGGATAATTTCTTTTTAAATGCCCTATTCACTCTGGGGTATTAGCATGCCATGGGAATTTCTAGAACAGCATTTTCACAACCTTCCCACTACTGGGCCTGTCAAGGAGAGGCCAAGTTCAGTTCAGCAAGTGTTTCTTGGTCACCCACTATGTGCCAGGCAAACATGAATGCCATTTAATCAATGCAATGTGATCCATGCAGTAGTAGGTGTAAAGGGCACCTGATTTATTCAGAGGAAAGTGTCAGAAAAGACTTCTTAGAGGCGATGCTTGAATAGGGCTTCCAGCACTCATTGGACAGGCCAACTGGGGAAGGGCATTCCAGGGAGAGGGGAAGCAGAATGCATAAATGACAGCGTGGTGTGTGCATAGAGGGAAAAGCCAAAGGGAGTTTGCGTGTGGCTGGAGTGCTTAGGTTAAACCATGGAATGGAGGAGGCGATGACTAGAGAACTAGCAAGGCCAGCCCATAAAGGATTTTGTGCCGTGCTAAGTGTAATACTACAGAATAAAGAAGTCAGTCCTGTATTTTAGGAGAGTCAAGTAGAGTGCTGTATAGAGAATGGGACGAGAGAGGTAGGAATATTAAGCTGTAACTGTTGGGATTATATTGGGCTGCATGTATAGAACAACCAAGCAACAGTGACTTAAAGAGTTCATTTCACTCAGATACAGCTGGTAAATAGCGGAACGATGTCAGGATAATGTGGAATTGTATTTTTTCCTAGACAAAGAGAGCTGGAATAGCAAGAGAAGAATTGAAAAAGCCTTCCGCCTACCTGCTTCACAGGCAGGAGCCCTTTCAGCTCTATCATAATAAAATTTGAAATAAGTACAACCCCAGGGGCTCCCTCCCCAGAGAGGTGCACAGCCAGCCTTGCATGGCCCTCAGCTAACGGCAGACCACACTCCCTCCTGTGTGCTGGACTCTGCTGTCACCCGTTGTCTCAGCACCTGTGAGCCAACATTTCCAGTTGATTTTTGGTGCATTTTTAATGACCACACAGCAGCCTACAGCCGCACTGAACTAGCTGCCCTGGCTGCCCAAATTCCCTCTTGAATATTTTTGTTACTGCTATGATTAGAAGGTTTCATAAATTTTGAGTGTTCTCTCCCAATCATAGTTTCCCCAAAGATCCTGTTGTTGGTAATACACATTTGTGAAAAGGACAACACTTTTTAGGATTTGCTCATCGTGTTATAGCAGCAACACCAGAGTATGGGTTTACTCTTCTCAAATGACAAGACGTCTAACAGGAAATAGTGTGGGGAGGAGGAGCAGCTCCGCAGGCTATGGCGTCTAAGCCTCCTCTCGTCTTCCTGCTTTGTCCTCTTTAACAGGTAGTTTCCATCCTCCTGGTCACAGTACGAAGGCTGACATTCTACACATCTTGCCCCAGTTTCAGGCAGAGAAGAGGGTGGAGAAGCTTAGTGACATGGCAAGGGAGGGCGGAAGATGGATATTTTAGTGCGCGGCCATGCTTAACAAAACTGGGGTTCTGTTAATGATGTTTACTGGATAAGCACACAGTAGGGTCTGCCAGACGCTCTCTGGGGTGGTTTCCTGATTTGTAAAATGGGACTAGTACTACGTGCTTAATAGATTCGTGCATACCGCCTCTCAGAAAGCAGTGGGAGAGTTCAGAGGCCTCTTTCTGAGCGTTCTGCTATATTTTCTGCCCTTCTCATCCGTTCTCTTAGGTTTCTGTACTTTCCTCTGCTAGCTCTTGTTTTCACCCCTCTGGAGTCTCCAGTGGCCAACACAAAGATTTCTGTCTTCCGTGGTCCAGTTATTAGATTTCATTAGGAAAACACCATGAAGCTGCCTCCTCAGCCTGGGCCGTTTGATATCAGCACAGCAGCAGCAGGAAGTGGGAGCCTTCCCTGTTGGTCACGGCTCCCGTGGTTCCTAAGCTGTCTTTCTCATGATTTAAAGCGTGCCCTGTGTGTAGGCCCCGAAAAAGCAGGCCAGTCAGCTCCCAGACAATGGTGGCATTTTCCTACCTCAGTATGGAGCTGTAAGCTTGTCAGCCCAGTTCAAATTGACTGCACCGGCAAACAAAGGGCTTCCAGCCACCAACAGGCCTCCAAGAACAAAACACATTGTAAATGGCTTGTCCTACCAAAGAGCCAAAGCATCTTTCAAACTATAGAAGTCTCAGAGCATTGATATTTAAATGGCAGCGAGGTGGCAGGTACAAGTTTAACTAACTGCTTCCTCTGTTGGCTGTTTACTCACAGTGATTGTGGAACGGTACCTTCCGGTACCTTCCAGGAAGAGGCCGAGGCCTATGGGTTGTAGCTGCAACTGATCTCATTGCTGGGGATTTATAGTGTTAAATCTTTAAAGGTTATATTTGTATAGGCAGATTTTAAAGACAATAAACATACTCCCCTCCACAGGAAGTTTAGTCACAACTGCATATGTGAGGTTGTGAAATAATAAAGTGGCAAGTCTAGAAATTGTATTGCTTAGAACCTAACCATGTATCACAGCTTCTTGAACACTCAGGAAGATAAATATAATTGATTGTATATCAACAGTATAACAGACTTCACTGAGAAAGTTGTGACATAGTCACAAAAGAAATGAGCCAGTGAGTGCACTTCATGTTATCCTGATGTTGTCATCAGCAGTCGTAATCAGGAATCATTTTCAGTTCCAGCTATGGTGCTATTAATGTTTACGTAGTACTAGGGATTGATGATTAGATTCAGAGAAATCCTTAATTACTCGCACATACTTAGTTACTGCAGAATAACCCCAAGAACAGTTTTACATAAGTAGTACTTGATAAATTCTGACAGTGTGCTAATTCTAAAAAACAAAAGTTAAATTTAGGTGTGTGTGGGGGGTGCAGTCAGCATTTCAACATGCTGGGATTTGTAGGAGGGGTGTGAGATGGTCATCTTACCCAGAAAAGCTGTTCGAATGATTGATCATGGAAATGACTGAACTGTGAATAATCTACATGCATAATTAAGCATTTGCACATACGCACACACAGAGATTAAAGCCACCAGGTTCATGTGCCATTTGATCAATAAGGATATTAAGACATTAGTCTTAATTAAATTGTCAGTTGCCTCAAGACTGGGACTGTATTCTCCCACAATGTTTTGCACACAATAAGTGCTTAATAATTGTCCATTGAACAAATATGAATGAAAAGGAGAGAGAGACCGGGTGTGGTGGCTCACGCCTGTAATCCTAACACTCTGGGAAGCCGAGGCAGGAGGATCACTTGAACTCAGGAGTTCGAGACCAGCCTGAGCAAGAACAAGACCCTGTCTCCACTAAAAACAGAAAAAATTGGCCGGGCGTGGTGGTGCACAGCTGTAGTCCCAGCTACTTGGGAGGCTGAGGCAGGAGGATCGCTTGAGCCCAGGAGTTTGAGGTTGCTGTGAGCTAGGCTAATGCCACGGCACTCTAGCCAGGGCAACAGAGTGAGACTGTCTCAAAAAAAAAGAGAAAGAAAGGGATTTTTGCTCATGACTTCTTAGACTGATTGGTACAATCAGCTTTTGGCAAAATCGTGACTTCCAGTCAAGTTCCCAGGGCCCCTCTTGTCTCTGGGCACCTCCCTGCCCCCCCTTTTAGATGCCCAGTGCTGACCAACTGCCTGAGTCCTCTCTCTACAGGAAATGGTATAATTTACTTATTCCCTTATACATTAAGGTAAAATGTAATACAGTACTCCTTCTCCTGAGTATTTGCATTTTAAAAAAGGATACCTGAGACACAGCTGGTGTTTTGTGTCTAGTAGTGAAATTCCTTTAGTTAGTAATGTGATTGAACATCTTTTCATCTTTTCATTGAACACTAAAGGCAGTTTTAATAATAAGAGGGATTAAATAACAGGAACTATGACTTGGGTTTTTATATTATTTAAGCAGTTTACCAGTGAAGTTGTGTCATTTGCAGCATGATTGTTTTTTTTAATTGGAACTCAAAAATTTTTTGATGAGAAGGGAATACCCAGGAAATCTCCATTTCTTTGACTGTTGTGACTTCTCTGTCAGTTACTTTAAAGGCACATTCTTATAGATGTAATGCCTTTTCACTCTTTTGGGGAAGTATTGACATCTTTCCAGAAGCAAATGTTCTGTCTTATATCTGAAAACACATGAAATTTAGCCTTTAAGGAATGGAGCTCTTAAAATCAATTAAATATTTTTCTTATAACTCCATTTTAGGGACCGCTCTCTGTTGGACTCTTCAGAGTTAAACATGTTAATGGCAATCTGTGTCTTGTAATTGTTGTATTTTTAATTGGAACTTCCCTTGTAAATGTGATAAACAATTGCTTTAGAAGGAAAAAAAAAAAAAAAAACAAACATGAATAGCTGTGGGTGGAACTTCCTTAAAGGAAAGGGGAAAAATAAGCCACACATCAGAAACATGTGGGTTACTGGTTAGCGAGGCCACTGTGTTAATAAAACAGAGCAGCAAACACAATTAAAACACCAGAACTGGCTTGACCTGTCCCCATTCAGATCATCTGAGCTCAGCAACATGTTGCAAAACATTGCTAGTTTCCTTTTCATTTCTCATTGGTTTACTTAAAATTCTGAATGCTCCTTCTGATTATAGGATTTTCCTTCTCTAACCAGATTGTTCGGACTAAACCCTCCGTTTCACTTTTTTGTACAATGTCTTTGAGAACTAGACCTTACAAAATGCAAGTCCATTGAAATACATTCAGGAATTTTTCTAAATCATTTAAGGTGACTATTGTAATACCAAATTCTCCCTTCCTACATTTCTTCACCAAGCCCAACCTCGTATCACACATCCCAAAGCAAGTTCTTAAATTTTCTTGTCATTATAGCAAAATGATTCAGGGACTCTGAATTAGCCAAGTAATTACCCAAGGTCCTTTGCCTCTGTGGGTCTGGGCTGATGCCACATTTTCATCAATGCTAATAAGGTCAGTGGCAGTGCCTATGTTTATATTTTAATATATGTTTTATAAATTCCTCTTATAGACATAATTTTTATGAGTGCCTGCTAATTATGGGTATATAGAAACTGCTCAATAAAATATTTGTTGGATGACTACCTGAATCCTCATTATAATCTTGTGAAGAGAGTAAGAAGTACATTTTTACCCCAGTTTAGACATGAAGCTCAGAGTAGCTGAGTAAGCTCTTTGATGGTGGCGTGGATGGCCCCATTCCAACATCAAAGAGCTTACTCAACTACTGAAATAGTGCAAGGTGTTCTGTGGGTGAGTTCAGTTGTTCAGTTTTCCCACCCACTCTGTTTTTTCTCTTCAGGCTCGGTGGCCTCTATGTCACCCAGCAGAAAAGGGAGACTCAGAGCAGCAAAACCCTCCAGGTCACTTGGATAGGGTCCATCATATTTCCATTACCTTTGTTTCTTCCTTCATTTAAAAAAACCAGTGAGAGAAAGGGAAGTCACATTATTTTCTGAAACTTGATAGACTGTTGTGTAATAAGGTTCATAGAACAGAATCTATGAGCTACGTTGTGATTTTTCTCATCATCACATTTTCACCAAAGGCTCTAGCTGTGGGTGTCATTCACTCACTCGTTTATTCATTCTCAAATATTCAGTTCCTACTTTGTGCCAGGTCCTGTTCTTGGTGTGAGAGCTACAGCGATGGAGAAAATAAACAAGAATTCCTGCCCATCCTAAACGTATATCTAAGGGGTATCTGGAGTCTGTGATATCAGTTAGTAGGGTGTATTTCTTGACAAGCAAAGCCTTTGAACACAGTCTTCAAGGAGTATCCCTCATGGACCACGTGCAGGCATGGAATCATGTCATCTATTTGTTCCTTGCAGCACTTGGCATATTTTGAGATGGCTAATACATTCTTAAAATTAAGAGTTGGGTGTGCAGTGGAATGAGATTAAGCAGGAAAGGAAGGACCCTGTAGACTAGACACACTCATCAGAGTGGGCCTCCCAGGTGGCAGTGGGTAGAAGTCTGTCGAGCAGGAGATGATAGATCATAAATTAGGTTGTCCATATTAATAGTTAATGTCCACAAGGTCTGACAAGATGAAAAGGCAAGTTTCCTGGCAGCCAGATGGGAGGAGGTGATGGACATCCTGGGATCTAGTGACATTTGCCAGGTTTCACAAATACAACATCCACTTTCCTATCTCAAAGCCACATATATAGACTTCTGTACTCTTTTACTTCAAACCTAGATTTAATCTCAACATAATGTTCTAGATGGTAGGTTTTGGGGAGGCCTAACAGTGTCTAACAGAACATTAGCTATGAGGCAGAGGTTCGGGGGAGAAATAATCAAGTCATTGGATCACTGGCACTGGTGAGATGGGACCACTCCTCCTAGATTAGAGTGCTGGAAAATTGTGTAATCACAGACTTGGATTCGGAGAAGCAAGAAGTTACCTAGTTAGTAAAGCGGATATGAAGTGGGAGTTTGCTTACAGCTAGACAACAGAGGTCTAGGCCACAAGATCAGTACGGGGCCAACAGTGAGACCAAGCCTTCTGAGTCATTCAAATGAGGTCCCATGATCTCACCTTGACCAAGAACTGACTGACATGTGAGAGACAGGCGCCGAGGGAAGGAGCCAAGCAAGTCATCTGGATCCGAATCTGCTGAGAGCGTAATTCAAGACCACTTTGGAACAGTCATCACTTTATCCCCAAGAGCCCCAAGGTCCAGCAAAAGGGCTGGGAGCCAGCCCAAGGGGAAGAGATACCCATGGGAAGAGCTCTCCTTCCCCATTTCTGGGGAAATCAGAGCTGGTCTGTTTTTGTTTTTGTTTTGTTTTGTTTTAATTGGTATTTCATTTGGAAACCTTTCAGGTGTTTGTAAATCATCTAAAGATGTTCTCAGAAGCTCTCAAACGTTATACCTTGTTAAACACACAGAATTCTGGGCCCTTCCTCCCGAGCTTCTGATTCACTAAGTCTGCCGTAGAACCCAGGAATGTGCTTGTTTAACAAACCTGCCCAGGTGGAGCTGATGCTGGGGGCATCGCCTTTTAGAATTATTGGCCTAGACCCTAAGTGTAGGGCTCAGTGCCCCCTCCCCATGGCTTTCCAATCAGAGATAATCCAAAGGAAGCAATTTGCCCATGGCTGAGGAGGGTGAATATTTTCTACCTTCCTTCTCCCTCTATCTCCTGGGAAGTCCTTGAAAAAGCTGGAGAGAACCAGGATGGCTGTCATGGAGCTCAGGGCAGGCTAAAGGGAATTGAGATGGCAGCAACATTTCCTTTTTACATCCCTTTAAATCTCTGTCTGGAATCTTCTCTGCTAGACCTTTCTTATAGCAAAGCTTGCTTGGAAAGAGAAGGGCAGATAGAATTAAATTTTCACTTTTTGCCATGCTTCCCTTATGCTGGTTTAGGTCCAGATACCCCTGAGTCAAAATGTTGCTTTATGGGGAAGAGCCTGACATAACCATGGGCAGATTTACCTCCATATGCAAAGAAAGTAGGATGAGAAGTAACATCAGGCTATGACAAGACAGTAGGAGCTAGAATTTTCAGTGGGTTTTACTGTTAGCAAAATATTTTCACACTTATTATTTCATTTGGTCCTTGCAGCCACCCAGTAGCAGTATATATACCAGCAACGAGTGGTCTTTGCTCGTAGAAAAATTCCCAACTCATTCTTATCAACCTTAAGCAGTGGGCAGTGTTTGCTTCACAACACTATCGGACACATAATGTCCAAATCCTCCATCCTTTGTTCCACGTCTTGCTTATATCCAGAATTTTTGAATTACGGGGAGTAGTTGGCAGGTGATAGAGTGTGGGTGGCTACTCATGGACAACTGGGCACTGAATCATTTGTTCTCAGTGCTGCGTCTCCTTCCTACTTTGAGGATTGTGCTGCCACATGAGTATTATTATCTCCTTTTATAAATAGGGAATCACAGGCTCAGAGAGGCTATGGTTTGCTCCAGGCCACACAGCCAGAAAATGGCAAAGCTGGCTTCCAAACCTGTCTCAGACTCCTCAGGTCTTCTAGGTTTTGAGAGTCTCTATTTTATGTCATTTCTAAATGTGCATGATCACTGTCAGAATTTGCAGAACCAGTACACTATGACTGTATATATCCACGCATGGCAATTTCTGAGACACATTGCAATTAGTTTACTTTGGCAGCTTATCATTTTGAGAATTTGGAAACCATAGGCCGCTATGCGCTAGGATTTGGGGTGGTTTGGGGGGTATTTAAATGAAAATCGATTACGTCTTTTAACCAAGAGTGTTTCACACATGCCTTCTTTCTCACTGTGCTCTGTCTCCTTTCCTTATTGTCCCTTGCGATAAATGCTCTGCCCACTCCCATCTTCTTATTTGAGCCCTTTGCGTTATCAGTGGCAGACCCTCCCCCTCCTCCCCGCCTCATCCCTGGAAATGAGAATACAAGCCCGAGGGCCAGCATGTGGCTCACACTGATAAATGCTCTTACCAGTTCCCTGCAGACCAGGTGAAGTGCTGTGAGGGGCACAAGTGGAAAGGACACCCAGAGTGTTCAGAGCGCATCTCACCGTGGCCTGTGAGCTGGCAGCAGGAGCTATAGATGGAAATGGCCACGCTTCTTGGAACCAGGTGGACTTTTCTAACTAGAAGACCTCATGCTGCAACCCATTTATCCAAGGGCAAAGGGACCAAGTGGTTGCTCTGGTGGTCAGCGGGCTTCCATCAATAGGAATGTGCCAAAATGGAATTTTAAGGGTTATTATTTCCATTATTTTCCTCTTTCTTGGTAGAGTAGTTGCTTAAATGTCAGTCGTAAATAGCTCGAGTGCTTTGCAAGCTGGTTCAGTTCTCAGCCCGAAGAAAAATCTGTCTTCCTAACACAGTCTGCGAGCTGTTCCCGCAGCTTCCCCATTTATAGACTCTGTATTAAAATGAAGAGTCAGTTTCTCTACCTCTTCCAGAAACGAAGCTTAGTAGAGTCCTAGCTCAGGTGAAAACCTGGATGGTGTTGGTGGCCAAGACCAAGAGCCCAGGCAAAAATGACAACCAGATTGTGGAGATTTCACTTTTAAGAGTAGCATCTTTTTTTTTTTTTAAGAGACAGGATCTTGCTCTGTCACCCAGGCTGGAGTGCAGTGGCAAGATCATAGCTTACTGCAGCCTCAACCTCCTGGGGTCAAGCGATCCTCCTCACTCTGACTCCCAAATAGCTGGAACTATAGGTGTGCACTACCACATCTGGCTAATTTTTAAAATTTTTTTGTAGAGACAGGGTCTCACTCAGTTGCCAGGCTGTTCTCACACTCCAGGCCTCAAGCAGTCCTCCCACCTGGGCCCCCTAAGTACTGGGATTACAGGCATAGGCCACCATGCCCAGCCTAAGAGCAGCAGCATTTTGTACTTAAGGGAGGTGGGTTATGTGAGAAAAATTGCTTAAGAACTGCATATGTGTTACATAGAACCTCTAAATATTTCTAAGCTTGTATCATGGTCATGTAATTGCTGCTGTGCACTGACAGCCTACTATGTGCTGGGGAATACACTAAATGCTTTTATAAATGCTGTCATACGTAATGTTTCCCGCAACCCTGTAAAATAGGTATTGTCTTCAAAGAAGATGAGGCTCAAGAAGGAAAATCATTTATCTAAGATACACAGTTGATTAATGGGTCATCTGGGATTTAAAACCAAATCTAAGCCATTTGTGCAATGGATAGAAATAAAATAGTGGCTAAAACAGAAAATCGGCCATAAGAAATTTCTGAAATGTCTCTGTTTCTACTCTTGAGGGTTTTTAGAATTTTTTAGTGATTAGGTGATTTGATCAATTAATTTGTTACTTTTTTTCCTAACGAGAATGTTTGTATTTTCTAAAACGTTAGTAACTTTGCCTGTAGCCTGGCGGTGAGAGACCTCAACAAAAATGGCAAGATTTTGTTAAAGTTGATTTGGTCATGAGCTTAAGCCCCAGTAGTCTGACGTGAACTGTGTCCCTGAAGAGACCATCGCTTAAGTCCTGGTTCTGAAACTTGGTAGCTATGAGGATTTGGATGAGTTACTTTTAAGTTCACTTCTTTGCCTATAAACTAGGGACAATACTACTTAACTAAAAAGTTGTTTTAAGGATGAATATTTTGTATGTAAAACACCTAGGATAATGCTAGTCTTCAAGCAATTAAATATTAGTTCCTTTCCTTTCTTATGACAGAATTCTGACTAATTGGTGAAACACTAACCAAATATCTTATAACAATGTCAAAGCAAGAGGCCTGCCAATGAGCAAACTCTGGACAGTAGGAGATCATGTGATCGCTATTTTAGTTCTACTGCCCATTTGTTTTAAGATGAAGGCTAAATCCATGTATATCTAGATATTTAGAAATATTAAAGTGGTTGGGTGAATTTTTCCACTTTTATTGGCATGGTATCATATAAACAAAATATTGGTTATAAAGGCAAGGTATTCAACAGTTCCTCTGCTTCCATCTCTTTGTCTGTAAAATGGGAACATTTGTTTGAATTACCTTCTTACCAGATAGAAATGTCAGATGGATACCTAAGAAGGAAGCTTTAAGGTGTCCCAATACTAAGGTACCATGTAAGCAGTCCGTGTAGGATTCCCTGGGCTTTTCTCTGAGTAAAAAGTTTGAATACGTAGAGTCAGGCTGAGAAGATGTAGCCCAAAAGACTATATTCTGATGGTCCTTAGGAGCTTTACCAGAGACTTACCGATGTTTTCCCGTTTTTCCTCATTGGCTTCTGTCATGGATTACAGAACGTATTCAAAACGTGCGGATCGTGGTGAATTCCCCAGAGAGGAAGGGAATCCACAAATAGCCAGAGTGTTGGAGAAGAAGAAATTAGGGGAGCCGAAGGAAGTGAGGATTTTAGTCTTCTTTCCTCTTCTCTGTGTTTGTATTTTCAGAGACTGTTTCAGTGTGGTTGGATGAGGTATTTCACAATCTATTGTTAGTGATTGCGAGCTTTAACCTTGGCAGGGAGCGTTTGAATCACTGGGAAAGAGCCAGTTGACCCAAGTAAATCTCCCACTCCCAGAGTGTGGGAAGGGATATTTTTAGCAGGGATTCTTCTTAGACTTGCTGTTGTCTTTGTCATCTTCTTTCCCATGTTCATTTAATTCACGAGGAAGCAGAATCCCTGGATTCAGCAAACCTTCCTCCATTCCACCCTCTGACGTTGCATCCCAAGGCTGAGTGAAACCAGAGCACCTTCACAGCAGAAACAAAGTGTGGGTTGGCCAGTGATGGTCTGCAACCCTGCACAGAGTGCTGAGGGCTGCAGGCCTCTTTTAAATACTAGGGTTTATGGAAAGAAAAAAGGCATCACATCGGTAAAGACCTATAGCTTAATTATGATTAAAGTAACCAAGATGTCCTGTCATTCATGCACTTAACAAATATTTATTGAATGCCTAGGATATGCCAGGTACTAGGTGCTGTGGATGCAGTATTAAACAAACTGGACGAGGTCTCTGCCTTTATGGAACACGTATTGTAGTGGGATAGGCATATAATGTAGAGATTCATAACATAAAGTCATACATACCCACCCATTTTTAAATAGACTGTTTTTTAGAGTAGTTTTAGGCTCACAGCAAAATTTAGTGGAAAATACAAAGAATTTTAATATGTTCCCTGCCCCCTCCATACCCCACCGTACACATATATAACCTCCCCCACTATCAACATCTCACACACGTGTGGTGCATTTGTTACCATCAGTGAACCTGCATTGACACATGACTATCATCTCGAGTCCGCAGTTTATGTTAGGGGTCACTCTTACTGTTGTACATTCCCTGGGTTGACAAATGTATAATGACATGTATCCACTGTTGCGGTTTCATACAGAGTAGTTTAACTGCCCTAGAAATTCTCTATGCTGTGTCTGTTCATCCTACCCCAGAAACCACTGATCTTTTTATTGTCTCCATATTCTACCTTTTCCAGAATGTCATGTAGTTGGAGTCCTGCAGGCTTTTCAAATTGGTTTTTTCACTTAGTAATATACATTTAAGTTTTCCCCTGTGTCTTTTCATGACTTGATAGCTCATTTCTTTTGAGCACTGAATAATATTCCATTTTCTGGATGTGCTGCAGTTTATCCATTCACCTACTGAAGGAAACCTTGGTTGCTTCCAAGTTTTGTCATTTGTGAATAATACTGCTATCAGTATCCATGCGCAGGTTTTTGTGTGGACGTAACTCCATTTTAACTCCATTCAGTAAATATAAAGGGAAACAATTGCTGAATGCTATGGTAAGAGTATGTTTAGTTTTGTAAGAAACTGCCAACCTGCCTTCCAAAGTGGCTGTACCATTTTGCATTCCCACCAGCAATGAGTGAGGGCTGCCATCGCTCCACATCCTCACCACCATTTGGTGTTATCAGTGATCCAGCCTTTCACCATTCTAATAGATGTGTAGTTGCCCACCCGGTTTTGAAAGATAATATTCTCTGAAGAATCCTTCAGCTTTTCTTAATTAGCTGTTTGAGGAGTCTTGCATAGTGCTAGTCAATGCTTATGGAAAATAGCCACCTTTTTCAGACCTGTCATAAGTCAGTGCCTTTGGTTAAAATGGTTGTAGCATATGGGTCTGGTTGACCCTAAAGTGGATTGAACAGCAGCATCCTCATTCTCTGGGCATATTCCGACTTGTAAAGCAGTTCAGAGACATTGAGTGAGTTCTTCTCCAGGTGGCCAGAAACTTCTAAACTTGGAAATTAAGCTGGGGTTCTCCAGATCCGGGTTTGCTTAACTAAGGGAGAATGGTGGGGTTTGTTCCTTAAAATCGGGGACACAGAGAGGAGGAAGAAGAAGAGGAGGAGCCAGTGTAGGGAAGGGGATAGTGGTGAGATGATTGAAGTCATGGTGGAAGTGTGATCTGCCAGTGTTTGGGGGAGTGGCAGTCAGCACATGCCAGAGGGCACCAGTGTCCCTGAACCAAGCAGTAAGTGGCACCAGGAGCTTGACTGTTGATTTACTGTCTCTTCCTCTTTCCTTTCCCTTGACTTAGTTTACCAGAAGTATTCAAAGGTAGTGGGTCAAGGGTCCCCAGAGAGTAGGGGAATCCACAAAAAACCACAAGAATATTGGAGAAAAAGAAATCCAAAGAGCCCAGGAGAGTAGGGTTAAGCATCTTCTTTACACATCCCCGTCTCTCAGCTTCTGATCTGAGCCCACCTGCTCATCACTTAGGCTAATCCATGCCCCTGCCTATGCAGCAATCTTATGATCAAAGCCAAAAATGCTACACTTCCTAAAGTAACCCACAAAATTATAGAATATGTGGAAAAATAATTAGTGTCATAAAGCTCATAAATATACATCCTTCCTTCCACTTGGCTAGCAAACAGCCATGCCACCAAGAAAGTAAGGGGCTGCCAACTCTGCCCCTGCCACTAATATCTGCTTATTCTCCTGCCCAGGTGGGAACTGACTAGCACCACTGGCAGAAAAACCGCTCTGCTGGGGCTGGTCCTCTGCAGAGCTCTGGGGTGGCCTCCTGCCTGTACCTGCCCTCACTGGACAGGGTCAAACAAAAAGACCCAAAGTCAAAACGTCATTAGTTACTTTTCATTCTTCCTATCTTGAATGCATTTTGGAGAAGAGAATTGCATCTCTATACATCCTTTAAAGAAAATTTCCTTTTCATTGTCATATGTAGTATGACATTACATTATTTGATTTCTCATTTATCTATTTATCATCTTTCTCACTAACATGTAAGCTCCGAGAAGGCATGGAGTGTATTTAGTCACCACTGTAGCCTCAGCACTTGAGTAAGTGCTTAGTAAACAGTAAACAGTCGTCATGTGAATGAAAGCATAGAAATTGAAATGCTGTTTTCTTAGAAGAATAGGAAAGGAAAAGTGAAAAATAACGTTTATAGAGTGTGAGCTCCGTGTTGGGCATGTGCTCAGCACTTTACATTGGATAGTCTATTAATCTTCTTTAATCTCTGTGGTTACTGCACAAGTAGATACTATCACATCCTCATTTTACAAAAATACAACAACAGCAGTAAAGGCAAGCACACACATTAGTCACTGTTTCTTCTGAAACAGATGACTCCTGAGATTTGGGTACTAGCTGAAAAACCACAGTGCTTGGCCTGGATCCCTGAGTTGGTACAGTCTGGACCACATGGGGGTTGAAGCATTTTCCCATCTGAAGCTACCAAAGGGTACTGGGCCCCCAACGCTGTTTTGGAGGAGCCTCCCAGAGGGTCTTGCTATGCATAATTAGGCCACACCCTGGTGGGAGAAGTGGTTTTGGGGGACCTTCCTGATATTTGTGAGGGGCGCCTGCTGCTGTATGTGAGCCGGACCTGTCAGTTATCATCATGGTCCAGGCTGAGCCTAGTGCAGGGAAAGGTCAGTCCCAGTTATGAGTGTTGTCCATCCAGCATTTTTCCTGGTACCCAGAGTTTGGTAGTGATTCTCCAGCCTCACCTTAAAGGAAAACAAGAATTTTGTTTTGCAAAGCCATCTGCTGCATAAACAAGCCTACTCAGTACACAGATCGTGACTTAACACCTTTACGGCGCAGGCTGGTGGTATTCATTACCACGCGTGTGTATCAACAGTTGGGTGGAACCCTCTGTGTTGACACACCACCATCATATGGGGTGGAAAATGGAGCCCCGCCATGGTATGTGGCCACTCCCAGTGTGCACAGTGAGCTAGGCCCAGGGTCTGAAGTAAAGAAAGCAGGGAACATGTTTCCTTCTGCTTCTACTTCCTCTAGAAGGGAAAGTGGCTCCTCTAGGAAAGTTAAAGTGCCCTGACACTTTAGCCTAAAACACAGCTCAGTCTCTTTAGGGCTGGGAATTATTTACTTTGTTGATGTATTTATATTCTGGTTTCCTCCACAAAGATTGAAGTGGCAAATTCGTAAGGAAAAGATAGATACATTATAATGGAAACTCTAACATACTTGCTATCTTGAAGGCCAGGAGTCTAATCATTTATCTGGCTTTTATGTAAGATCTTGGTGGGTCATGTGTTTTTCCTTCAATAAATTAATCAGAAACATTCCTGATTAACAAAGTCTGCTCTCCTACACCTGGGAATTCAGATTGCGCTAGAGCTGTGCTGTCTGATACAAGAGCCACAAAACAAGTGTGGCTATTTAAATTCGAATTAATTAAAATCAAATAAAATGTAAAAGTCAGCTCCTCTCTTGTACTAGCCACATGTCATGGGCTCAGTAACCACATAGAGTTACTGTGTTGGACAGTGCAGATAAAGCACATTTCCATCATCACGGAAAGTTTTATTGGATAGTGCTGCCCTAGAGAATACCCTTCCATTATCATATTTAGTCATGCAGTTCCTTTCTCCTCTGACCTCCCCCACTTCCCTCCCACTTTGGGAAGGAAATCTACACCCAGCTTTATGGGGCTGCTTTATCATCATCAGCAGCAAGAGTGACCCTGAACTCGTGATCTAACCTACCATCACAGAGATACCAGTGACCCCATATGACAAACTAAAGAGAAAGGCTTTTCAGGAATGAATTTTAGTGATATGTGATGAAACCCAGAATTAATATTAGAAGAGAAAACAGGATACAAAACAATGTGTATGTGCATATATATATATATATATATATATATATATATATACAAAACATTCCCGTTTCGTGAGTATCTGGCCATTTTTGAATCATGAAAATAAAGACAATTTTTCCTTTCTTTGTTTATACTCATCTACATTTTCTAGTTGGTATAATTAGCTTCAAACATTTTTATAATTAGAAAAACAAGTTTGTTTTTAGAAGGAAAAAAAAACTTTCCAAAACTGAAAGGAGGACTGATTCTCCTTGACCCTCAGGAGCTGCAATTTAGGTAGAATGAGTTTATCTGCAAATACCTCCCCTCCTCCACTCCTGGAGATAAAATAACTTCTAAAGTGGAGGGGTGATTTTGTAATCAATGTAACAACTAACATTTATTGCCAATGTATATTTATGTGTATGTTCTTATGCTCTCGTGAATGTACGTGTCCTCACGCCAACTAGATTATCAATGCTCAAAGGCAAGGACGTATCTTCTACTACTTTGGTGTCCCCAACAGCACCCTAACCCACACTTGATAACCATTATTGACTGACTGACTGACAGATTGGCTGACCTTGCCATCACTCTTAGGTTTTATGCCCACAAAATGTGTTAACATCTTGCCTCATTTTGCTTTGGGTCCGAGAAGTAGTGTTCTTTCCAAACTTGCTACATGAAATCCAACCACTGGAATACAGGAACCATTCATCAGAAAAGTGAGTTAGGCTCTCTCTGAGGCCATGTGTGTGGCAAGACACTAATGGAATTTTTTTTTTTAATTTTGTTAGTTTTATGGAACTAGTGCTGGGAAGAGAATATGTTAAAACTCTTTGATTTGAGTGACCACAACCATCCACACCAGTATATTTGGCACTTCTAGTAACTGGCTACTTGGAGGGAGAGATTTAATAAGGAGGATTTTCTTTTCTTGAGTTGGCTGTTAGAGTGATAAAACATGCTTGCGGGGCCATTCTGGTTTTGACAGTTCCTTGTGTCAGCCAAGACACTCACAGGCAGGAATTATAGTCTACTCTGCCCTTCTTGCTCAGATCCAGACTAGGAGATGGAGCCCAGAATGTAGGGTTTAATATTTAACTTTACTGGGTATATTTTACCACATCGCAAACCTTTTATATTCATACATATCACAACACTCAAATATACATTGGGGCCATGTAACATTTCCATTCTCTCTCAGAAACAGGAGAGAAGATAGGAAAGGGAGAATGAATTGCTTTTCACAAAAGGCCAGTGAAAGTCTCTATCATTGTCCCTGAATGATTAATGTCCCTATTTGTGGAGGTGTGGGAGTTTAGTGAAAAATGTCTTCTCTTCTTGGAACCGTAATGTTATACTGAGGAGTGCTACCAGGGAATTTATGGGTGACAAATATGAGCAGAGCTGGCATGTGGGTGTAGATAGCAAATATTGTCTATTTTGCTCAGCGAGGAGATGTTGCAATTGAACAGACCAACCATGATAGTTCATGGTACTGTTTTCCTCCTGATGGGTACGCCATGTTTCCCTGTTCCTGGCCACCAGGTACCCAAAGTTGAGATCAGTCCAAGAAACTATGCAAACCACACGGCTCCACATTCCAGGTTCCTTCAGACCACCTAAACATGTTGCTGTTTAGAGCCTCCACTGGGGTGAATGAAGAAAACAGAACATGTGTCAATTAGTGTAGAATCTAGGAGCCATGGGCAAGAGGTATACAACTCAGGTCTCCAATGGGCCAAGAATCCTCCAGAGATTCCATCTGGGAGCTGGGGGTGTGCCACATGCCTGCTGCTGTGTTCTCTCTTACATTTGGTTATTGTTGAAGGACTTACTGCCTTTTCAAAAATTTTATTTCCCTCAATAAACTTTATTTTTAAGAACTACATTGTCATTGTTAAATAATTACTTTTTATTTTCCTTTATTGAGCAAACACATATGTATTTTATAAATTATTATATAATATATAAATTTTATTAACTAAGTATATTATAAAAATTGTATTACATAGTATGTAAATGTTAACTCTTTATAACTCAGAGATGTAGTTACTACTATTAAACCCATTTTACAAGTTGGAAAACTGAGACACCAAGAAGCTAAGTAATGTACGAAGACCAAACAGTTATTAAGTAGTTGAGCTAGGATTTGAACCCAGGAAATCTGGCTCCAGAGTGCTTGCTCTTCACCACTATTAAAATTCAAAAAAATATAAAGGCAAAAAATAAATACCCAAAGACAACTACGACATGGGACCTTGCCATTGTCATCCTGTACATAGACTTCCATATTGCTGAACCAGTCTTTATGTTCAATTTTGTGTCTTGCTTTTTTTTAAACTAAACTTGATAATGGTCTTTCCCTGTTGTTAAAAACTCCTTATAAATGTTGTTTTAGTGGCCATTTAATATTCCCATCATGTAAATGTACTACTATTTGCTTAACCATCCTTTTATGGGTGGCCATTTCAGCTCTTCAGTTTTCTATTGTGATCACTAGCACTGTGATGACAGTCTCGGTGCAGAATTTCTTATATTCTGCATAAGAACATAAGATCTCCATTGAATGTTTGTGGAAGGAATCCCGGGGCACTTAATTTCTCATTTTTTCCATCAAAAACAGAATAGTGATATCAATAACTGACATTTATAAAGCACTTTAAAACGTTTTAGATGTACTTCCTTATCCAGTGACTCATTTAATCTTCACAATAGCCCTGTGAAGTAGACAATGATACTCACATTTTACAGTTGAGGAAACAGACACAATGCGATATAGAGTTAGAAAGCAGCAGAACTTCAGCTCTGCCTTCAATAAAGTATGGAATTAAGATTTCATTATTATATTTTTGAAAGCACATTACACCCTAAGAAAATAATCCATTGACTTAAATTTATCATGAGGCAAAGAGAAAGAAGGAAAAGGTGAAGTATCTTGAAAGGTTTGAAGGATCATAGAAAAGAACCATATAGGACCCCAAGGAAAACTCCACTGAATGGGAAAAAATTGAAAAGGATAGATGAAATAAGATTATCGAAAGATCAATCATTATTTTGAAATATTTGAAAATCTTTCTTCATTTTTCTTCGTTATATTATTCACTTCCAGTTTTATCATTTACTGCAAATAACAATTATAATTTTTAAGTAAATTGTAGTACATCCAACTATGAAATACTATGTACCTATTTAAAATTATAAGGACCATATAAATATATGTGAATTTATGTGTTGGAAAGACAGATGGATGCATTTCTTTTTTTTTACATGGGCTTTGTTCAAGGTTAAACATTCTGCATTCTGCAGATTTTTACCAAATGTGAAAACAAAAATATAGGATAAAGGAAGTTAAGGAAGATGCATTTCAAAACCTGGTGGGAGGCTGGGTGCGGTGGCTCACGCCTGTAATCCTAGCACTCTGGGAGGCCGGGGCGGGTGGATCGCTCAAGGTCAGGAGTTAAAGACCAGCCTGAGCAAGAGTGAAACCCTGTCTCTACTAAAAATAGAAAGAACTTATCTGGACAACTAAAAACATATATATAGAAAAAAAAAAATTAAAAAAAAAAAAAAAACCTGGTGGGAGGGCCTGGGGTAGGAACATCCCCTGAAGGTCAGGCCTTCCGTGTCCAGGAATCTTCAGAGAGTTTAAGGAAGATAAGAAACTTTCTTATTTCAGGTACCAAAGCACAAGATAAAAATGTCATGAGCTAACAAGCCTTGAAATCCCTGTAAGGTAGAAGAGCTTCAGCCCAAATAGTGCATTCCAAATGCTTGCTTGGAAGATTTTACAGGTGGCCTTAAGGGTTAATGGCATGTTATCCCATGAAGCCAGGCTGGGTTCTCGCTGGGTTGGAGTGGCCTGTGGAACTTGTGCCCTGAAGGAGCTCAGTGCCATGCTTGCATTTCAGGATTTTATGGGCAGCTGCAGACGTTCTGCCCCCCGCATTACCCCGACTCCCAGAGAACCGTGCCGCCCAGCAGCTCCTGCAGTGTGGTGCCTTCCTTCGAGGACTGCCTGGTCCCCACATCCATGGGCCAGGCTGGCTTTGATGTTTTCCACAGAGCCTTCTCCACTCACTCGGGCATTACAGGTATGTTGGTGTCTGTGACTTAGGCACTCGTGCCAACAGGCAGTAGAGACAGGGGAGACCAGGTGGGTTTCCTGTGACTGGCCTGGACTAAACCCAGCACGTGACCACATCAAGTCCTGTTGAACTATCCCTGACGTGTCGTCACCTTCCTCTTCAGCCCTGCTCTAGCCCCACTTCCAGCGCCCTAGTGCGGGAGCCAGCGCGTCTCCCCACCCTGAGGCCATAACCTTCCAACAAGTCTCCCTGCATCTGCTCCTCATCTTTGTCATTCTCTCCCCAAAGACGAAGGATAAAATATGCCAATTTCCTGCTCATATACCTCAAATAATTTCCAGTTGCCTAGAGAATAAACTCTCCTCTCCAGCACGGGGCATCCACAGCCCCCACAAATTAGGCCTGCTCAAGCTCTCCAGACCTGCCCACAAAATTTTTCCCTGACATGCCTTTCACCTGAGCTTTGCCAGCACCTTTGACCCCACATGACCCTCCCTTTCTGTCTTTGCTGTCTGTTTCCTCTTTCTGGAATGTTCTTTCCCTACATCTCCATCTGTGAGAATCCCATTCTCTTTTATGACTCAATTTTGGCATCACCTCCTCCTTGAGACCACCCTCACCCTTCCCTTGAACACTTTTCTTTACTCCTTCTGTATTTTGTGCCAAGTCACGTTTTAGCCAGCTGCCTGCAAGCCAGCCTCCTCCCACACTAAGGTGAGGACAGAGACCCGCTGGAGGGCCTAGGCCCCTGTGGGTGCCTCCTTAGCCCCCAGTTGGCACTTGGGGAACTGCAGTACTGCACTGCACGTTGGTGGGTGTGGCATGGATCAGGAGTTACTGACTTCCTGTGTTCTTTCTCTTCCAGTGTATGACTTGCCTTCCGGTTCCTCAAGCCTCTTCGGGGAGTCTCTCCGCAGCGGTCCTGAAGACGCCGCATTCTTGCAGCTCAGTGCTGTGGACCGCTGTCCCAGCCAGCTCTCCTCTGTCCACACAGAAGGCTAAAAGCTTCCTTGACCCCTCCTGCACATCTAGAACCGTCTTGTTGCTTGCTACCTTTTGTCCTCATACCCTCACAGACTGCACGAGGAAGGATGTCAACCCAATCAACAGAACCTGCAGAGTCACCAACATGTCTTTGGAAGGCAGGACTGGACGGTCAGAGCTAGCTTTGCAGGAATGTGTGCAGTTGCTCTTTTTTCTCTCCGGGTTTGCTGGACCCGGTAACCAGCAGGACTGTCTTCTCAAAGGGAATTTAGAGTCTCAATCTACTGGATACCTGTTACTTCCTGGCTGTCAACCCTCAAAGGACATCAATGAAATGATGTGCATGCGAAAATGCAGTTTGGGGATGACCCTGGCCGAATACTCCAAATAGGGAAGGACAACCCAATCGCCAGAGGCGCAGTGGGCTGCCTCACCCAGCACTCGCCCTAACTGCCGGCCCGGGCAGAGCCAGGCGCATGAGGGAAATCCATGTCCAAAGTACAGTGTGGTCTCAACTCCTGGAAACTCCCCGGATTTCTCTTTCCTCTTAGATAGTCCCATGCTAACCCATCGCTTCTCAGTGTTTTTCCAACAGCAAAATAAGGTCTTAAGAAGGTCTTATATTTTAGCAACCTATCTCTGTTTTTAAAGACTTGTTATGCATCTGCTTTAAAAGGAAAACAAATATTTAGAGGTCTGTTCCTTGGATGGAAATTACTATTATTTTAATCACCTCAGTTCCACACGCATTTTGCACAGCTGTAGCTCTGCCTGGCCCCACCCTGGAATGTTGGTTTTGCAGTTAGCAAAGGCTACCTGAGGGAGACGGGATGGGCACACCCCTCTTGGCCAGTGCTGTAGCACGAACCCTCCTGGGTTGACTGTTGAGCGACTCCACCTCAAAGACCTTGATCAAAGAAAAAGGTTGTTTGACGGGTTTGCCCCGTTGCCTCCACTCTGATGCTCCGCCCAGAGAAATGCCGCAAGATGTGAGAACAGGGACATGCTGAGCTGTGTGTCTGGGTTCTCTCGGAAAACCAGACAAGGGATGCCTGATGTCCAGTTACTTTGCATGGTCTCTACTCCTTCAGGATATCCATTCATCTGTCTGTCTGTCCCTCCCTTACATTTCTCCCCACCCTCTCTTGGCATCCTCCTCGCCCTTTCCTTGACTGTGGGTCAGCCATGCCCACCATCACCATTGTCTCACCATCCACTCTTGGGAAGGTGGGTGGAAGAAGGCAACCCTTTTTCTAAATCTCTGGTTTGAAGGCCTGGAATTTTCACAGAGCACTTGGCCATTTTATATCAACCCTAAATAGAAAGTCATTTCCTATGACACCTTTACAAAGCTATTAAAAAGATCCCAAGTCCTAGGGCATAGGCTAGAAAAATTGGCCAACCCCAAAGACCTGCTAAATTCTGACATTCTGGTACTGTGACATTTCAGAGTTTCTTTTATCTCTTCCTAAAAATGTTTTCGGAACAAAAGTGAAACATGCTGTTTGTCAAACTGAGATCATTACGGTCTTCAACAAGACGATGAAACAGTTTGGTATTGGACTTGGGATCCTGTGACAGTTTGTATCCTGACAGACGGGTCTTTCCAGTCTGGCTCCACAATCAGTAGAGGTCTACCTGATTCAGGAGTTCATTCCAACATGCAGTAGAATGAGGTGAATGAAGAACCAAGTGTGGATTTCACTCTCACAGTGCACTTGGTCAGTCTAGATTGTCTGACTAGTGGCCTGCATCCTAAGTTACCGTGCAGACATCGAAGTCTGCAAGAGATGAGTTGTCCGCTTTACAAAAGGGTGCACACCAGGCTTCCTTTATAAGTGAGCTCTCGGGCTGCATACAAAATACCATACTTCTTGCAGACTTTGCATCCCTTGGCCTAAGCAAGGACACGTGCATACATACACTGGCATCGGTAACACCCCTCACATATCCTCTGTCACACTCTAGAAAGAAAGGAAAATTCTGATACCTTTAGAGAGACCGTTTATCCTGTCTTAAATATGGACGCCTTTGTGAGGAACTCAAATACCTTTTGTTCGTGCAATGAGCAAAGAGATGAAAAGGCAAAGTTGTTACTGCAGTTAATGCTGTCAGCCGTCCCTGGGGCTGTATATAATTTAAAGTAGAAAGGGGGAAGGAGGACAAGACGAGAAGCTGAACCTTGGAAACCGTGGACATCGCCTCCCCCTTTGGGACTTACCAGGGCCCTCACAGTCACCCTGCCCCTTTCTTGCCTCACCTGGCCTAGAGGGAGCCAGGGAGGGGCCAGGCAGCAGACCTGCAGCCCGTCCCTCCTCAGCAGGAGCTCAGAGGCCCAGGGACATTCGTGTCAGAGGGAGCCTGCAGGAAGCGGAGCGGCCCCTCCAGTGCCTCTCCCTGTTCACTGATGGCTGCGG
Organism: Indri indri; assembly: GCA_004363605.1. Taxonomy (NCBI): domain Eukaryota; kingdom Metazoa; phylum Chordata; class Mammalia; order Primates; family Indriidae; genus Indri; species Indri indri. The sequence continues at coordinate 55,607 of RJWJ010003619.1, forward strand.
GTTTGAGATTAGGGCCTCAGGACATGGCACATTCAGGTTCCTTTTAAACTACACAGACTGTCCTTAGCTTCCAGAATCTCTCCTGATCTTAAAATTTGTCCCTTGCTTACTTTTGAAGCATTGCAGAAGATTTGTATATGCTTTCCTCATTTTGGCGACAGTGTAAGTGGAAACTTCAAAAAATGATTCCCTTCCATTTCCTGGCCTTTTTAGTCTTGATATGTAACCATTTTCATAAACATCTGAACAGAGATTGTCATTCTCCTTTTTATAAAAAACCAGTGCTTGTGAAAACACACACAGCCCAAAGCCAATTATCCTATTACGTTAAAAAAAAAAAAAAAAAAATCAGTGTGCCTAGAGACATTTAATTTGCTACATTGTCTTAATTCCCTAAAGGGACTGCGTCAAAATGTCAGTTGTAATTTAGCCTCTGATCAGCTGTTAAATATTATTTAAATATTGGCTGGTCCTGTGGGGTATCTCCCTTTACCCATGTCTCGCCCAAATTACATAAGTGCTTCTAAAATGGAAAGGAAAAAAAGGTCTTTAGTAGATCACAGCATAGTTTCCCCTGATAACAGAGTGTTGGTTTTGTTCAGTTGTTTTTAAATTACCAGCTGTCAAGCACACTAGGACACTAATACCGGTTCTGAACAGGGATAAATTCAGCTCCCCAATCTGAGAACCTTGACTTTCTAGTTGCCTTGAAGTATTGGGAATAGTGACTGTAAATGTTCAGTTTAATTATTTGCTATTTTATTTGACTGTTTTGACCATGTCATTTTATAGCAGCATTTTTTAAAGGCACTTTTTGTTGGTGGTGTGGAATTTCTGCGGTTACTTTTTTTTTTTTGCAATGGATAAAGCAAAAAAAAAAAAGCACTCATCGGAGAAATGGTGAGTGTAAAACAGAAGAGATTTATTTTGTACAGACAGCAAAGCATCCTGTGTAATGTTGCTGACATAAAGCACTTTGGGGGGGTGGAAAGTGGAAATCTGTTTTCCATAAATCACACAGACTCTTGTACATAGTTATATACACTCACGTAGAGAAATGAACTGCATATATCATTCTGGATATGGGGCCAATTTTACTCTAGAGGCACATCTGGTGCTTATTGTCATAAATCATTTAAAGAATTAGGTACACTTTTTTCTATTAATATGTATAGTTTTGTGATTTGTCACAGTTATGTTTCGTATAATCATAAGTTATTTTGTCTTGTTTCATGAAGTCCTTTTTTTATGTCAAAAGTAAAATGAAGGGATTGTGCACTTGGTACAGAATAAAACTGGAAATAGAGGATACGCCCTCCTGCCTGGAATCCTTCAGCATGTCGCTTTAAAACGCAACGGCAACAACCTTTGTTTGTTTGTTTGTTTCATTATTTTGTTTTGTTTTGCCATCAGCCTGCTACGTATTGGGGATGGTAATTATAATTAAAAGCAGATTGGGGCGGGGGGAGGGAATGTCCAAGGCCAGCTTTAAAATGCCGCATTGCTTTGGGCCAGAGCTGCAGCCTGGATTTAATTATAGATATGAGGACGAAATGGCAGTAAAATGAATGTCTCCCTGAATCCTTTACATGTTGGGAGTGTCCATAAATAAAACATGAAGTTTTATTTCATCAGATTTAATTAAAGCTTTTATACATGTTTTATTGGTTATTCTATTAATCCGCCTCACAAACTGGATAAATGTGTGCTAGGGTTTGGGGTTTATTTGTGCCTTTTCAACGTAGCGCTACATCATGCTTCAGAAATGCCTCTCGCGCTCGGTACTCCAGGGGCTGGGGTTTCAACAAGCTGGTGGTTGGAGGAAGGGGTCTTTTCGGCCCTGTTTTCCTAAAACCCTGCAGAAAAAGACACAAGCATCAGCTTCCTGTGAGCTTGTTCCCTGAACTTTGCAGTCCTCTGCCTCCGCAGAGAAAGGGGCTGCTACCATTTCCTTGGTTTCCCCATCCTGTCCACTGTGCAGGCTTCGTAAGCCACCTGACCCACTGACTGCAATGAACTTTTGTCCTCTGCTCCCATCAGCAGCTGGGGAGGGTGGTCGGGATACTCTTACACCTCACTGACCTGCTAGCAAAGTACAGCAATCGAAGGGAGAGCGCATCTCAAGGATCACTCTCAGAAAGTTGACTATTTTCTTCCTACATTTTTAAGACTGGAGAATTATTTTAAGGGAAGATGCAAAGCAGAAGGGACCGCGGTCCCACGTACCTTGTCTGGTTCCTCAGGGTCGGAGAGCAGGCACCGTTGGTTCAGGGTTGTGGAGGGGGAAATAGTGCTGACTGATATGACACAAAGAGCTCCTCGGCCTCCTAAAAGGAGGACACGGGTGAGAATGTGATTTGTTCCAACCTCTCTAGAGAACAGTTCAGCATTAAGTGGCAGAGGTTCAGGTCCACATACCCTACAACCCAACAATTCCACTCCTTTCCAGAGACTCTTAAGTCAATGACAGTTCAGATACAAAATGTTCACAGCAATGTTACTCAAAATAGCCCAAACTAGAAATGAACCAACCGCCCATCAACAATAAAATGAATAAATGAAACTTGCCCAAGTAACATAGCGAAATGCCATGGAAGAGACAGCAAAGGAAATGACAGAACTATAGCCACACACCATAACTCAGAGTTGAGTCTCACAAACCATGTGAGGGACAGAAACAGACACAAAGGCAAATACACAGTGTTAATCTATGTAGACACAGTTCAAAAACAACCAAATTCAATTATAGAGTTTAGAGGGCAGAAGTATAAAGAGCAGCAAAGAAAACACTATCACAAAGGCCCAGGTACTGATCAACTCTGGGGAGAAAGGGCGCACGGGGCCTTCTGGGGTGTGACGGACAATGCTTTATTTCTCCACCCAAGTGTTAGGTTATACAAGTGTTTGATATATAATTATTTAACTGTGCTTATATGTTTTATAGTTTTTATTTCAAACACCAGTGAGCGCCAAGTCTTACATCCCCTACTCCAGAGGTCTACAGACTTTTCTGCAAAGGACCAGATAGGACATTTTTAGGCTTCGAAGGCGCTGCGGTCTATGTCTCAAGGACTCTGGCACCGTAGCTGAAAAACAGCCATTGACAATATACAAACAAATGGATGTGGCTGTGTTCCAATAAAACTTTATTTATGGACACGAATTTGAATTTCATCTAATTTTCAGATGTCATGAAATACCATTTTGATTTTTTTTCAACTCTATAAAAAGGTTTAAAAAAATTCTTAATTCACAAGCTGTACAAAAGCAAAAACAAAAAGGCAGCAGGCAGGATTTGGCTCGTGGGCCATCGCTCGCTGACCCTCGTCAATTGAAGAGCCTTCTCCAAGCCCTTCCCATAAATAGGCACTCAAAGAAAACCACAGATAGGAGCCCCTCTGCTTATTCTCCTGCTAGGTTGGGTCCCGCTCCTAGAGGAAATTCATGAGTTCTATTGATTAAGCTCTTCTTTGTTTAGATCCTGGGTTCTGCTCCCCGGGATACAGATGAATGCGTAGAGCCTGGAGTGCCATTCCACTTTATCTCTGGATTTAAAGTTTTTAATAAAAGGAACTGGGCATAGAGAAATCTGTGAGAATTGGAAAATGAGCACCCATTCTTTCCAAACTAACCAAATATTTGCTGGGTCTTGGCAGCCACAGCCAACCTTTTTCCTCTGAAATGCTGAGAGGTTATAAGTAATGGGAGACTTCATTTTTCTCGGGCCACAGCTCTTTTGAGAAGCTGGAGCTTTCTCTCAAAACCTGCAGGGTTCTCAGGGAAAAGAAAATCAGGGTTTTATGCTCCACAACGCCACTGCAAAGTGGTTGTAGCAGAGTCAGGGGGCCCTGATGGTGCTAACGGTTTGCCCCTCCACACCGTAGGAAGGCGGCTGAACACCCCAACCCCTCCCTGGCCCATGGTTTCCCATAATGCCTCGCTCCCTAATTCCCAAACGTAGGGGCTTGTCAGTCCTGACAATGCTGCTCGTTGAACTCACATTTACAGGAGAGAATGAGACTGAATTCACACGGCACAAGTGTATGCCTCTCTTTGTGTCTCTAGCCTGTGATAAAAGTGGTAGTTTCAAAAATATGGTTATTCATGAGTCCTGGGTCATTGGCTAAATATTAGCTTGGAGTAAGCCTCTTCAGCAGGTCTCCCTGGTGGTCTCATGTGCTTGACTTTGTATAGTTTGTATAGTTCTGATAGTAAAGCTACTAAGAGCATAGTATTTTGGGTGAAATACCCCAAATTATATAGAGAAAAGTTTAACCAGAAGAAAGCTTAAAGAACACACAGTCCAAGCATCATTTTACAGAGGAAGAAACTGAGGTTATTTCATTCATTCATTCAGGTATCCATTCATTCATTTGCTCATTCTTTCACTCATTCAACATTTATTGCATGCCTGCTGTGTGTTAAATAAACAAAGATAGAGTGGCTCTGATCTTCACAGAGCTAAACAGGACTACAGGAATCATTTGCCTGAGAAGACTGGCTGGGGCTTGTTAAAAATGTACATTCTAGAGCTACTGAATGCACAGAACTACTGAGTTGGAATTTTTAGTGAGATGCAGGCATCTGCATTTTTAATAAGCTCTCCGGGTGGGTGGTTGCTTGTGCAAACTAAAAGTTGACCACCTTTGGTATAGTGGAGGAGACAGACCATTTAACAGGGTGACATTGCATAACAGAAGCTCCCAAATCCTGCCTGGCAGGCTCAGAGTTTCCATAGGAAAGGGAAGGGGAATGTCTGAGCTAGCCCCAAAGGATAAGTAGAACCTCAAGAAGCAAATAAAGGATATATCAGGCAGAGAACAGAGCATGTGCAGAGCCACCAAGAGAAGGAAAGGCAACCCCAGTAGGACGGTTTGAGAGTGGGAGGTGGCCCCATCTCTGTGCTCTAATTCTTCCATGACCCCTGGGCCCTGAGCCACAGCCCTGCCTGTGTCAGCCTGCTGAGCTCAGAGCATTGTTTCCCAAACCAGCAGGGGATGGTATGCTACCGGTAACTCTGCAAAAATGGTTCCATCATCAAATTAGTTCAGGGAATAGTGGTCAAAGTTGCACAGGTGTCTTCACTTAAGGACCTCTCAGAGTCACGTCTGTGCCAAAGTGCATTGTGACCCTCCAGGAGAGAGTCAGGGGGTGCAATCTGTCAGCCAGAGAACACAATTTCCACAAGCACCTTGTTAGTACTGTGGAACCAGTTTAGTGTTTCCTAAAAATGTTAAACATGTAATTACCTTGTGATCCAGCAGCTCTACTCTTAATTCAAAAGAATTGAAAGCAGGGACTCAGATACTTGTTCATAGCAGCATTATTTACAATATGCAAAAGGTGGAAACAACCCAAATGCCCAACGTTAGAAAGATGAATAAACAAAATGTGATCTATACATACAATGGAATATTATTCAGCCTTTAAAAAAAGAGAAATTCCAATACATGCTACAACATGGATGAACCTCAAAGACATTATGGTAACTGAAATAAGTCAAACACAAAAGGACAAATACTGTATGATTCCTCTTACATGAGGTATCTGGAATAGTCAACTGCATAGAGGTAGAAAGTAGAACAGTGATTACCAGAGCCTGGGGGAAGAGGAGAATGGGAAGTTATTGTTTAACATGTAAAGAGTTTCTGTTTGAGAAGATGAAACAGTTCTGGAGATGGATAGTGGGGATGTTTGCACAAAATCGTGAATGTACTTAAAACCACTGAATTGTACATTTAAAAATGGTTAACGAAACGGTAAATTTTATGTTACGTATATTTCGCCACAATTTAAAAAAAGGAGAATGCAGGCAGAGCACCTGATATGATGCCTGACACCTAGTAGACAATTGAAAAAATTTCAAAAGCACCTTGTCAGGCCAGTGTTCCTTAGGACGCTCTTTGGGAACATCCCCCACCCTGAGGTGGGTTAGGAGTCGAGCCCCGCCTGGATCTGCATTTGCTCCTGCCAGGTAGAAATGGTGGCTGTAAAGGGCCCCAAGCTTCCTGAGAAAGGGGAAGAGTAGGAGAAGCTGAGGAGGAGAGGGGAAGGCTGTTGGAGGAACTGCAGAAGGTGTTGTGAGCATGGAGCTCTGTGCCTCATATGAATTCCCAGGAACTGAGGAAGGGAAACAGAAAGAGGATGGAAGGGGTACACATGTGTAGCAGGAGGAGGAGGGAGTGAACTGGGGGAAATACAAGAAGAACTAGTTTAGACCTAGCTGGTCCCAATGTGAGCAAATGCAGAGATTAGTTTGGATTTCATTCATTCATTGAACAATTATTTACTGAGCTAACAATATGTGCCGGTTACTACTCTAGGTGATAGGGATAGTGCAGAAAAGAAAACATCCCTGTGCTCGTGGTGTTATATTCTAGTGGAATGGCGTTGCAAACGGTTTATTTTTGTTGTCCATGAAGCATGAGATTCTGCGGAAGTTGGGTTCTCCAGGAAGTGGCTGCTGAGACAGTTGGGTGCACAAAAGGTTTATTGGAGAGTTACACTTGTGAAAAGAGCAGGGCAGAAGCTGGATTAGGCAGAGTGCATTGTCATACCGTGATGCCTCCCAACAGAGGCTCTGCCGGCCCATCTGGATGCTCCAGAGCAAAGACTGCAAGAGTCCCATGTTGGGTGGAAATAGCTAGGCTGTGGTAGCATGGCCTCGCTGAAGACTGCTGCCCTCCCCCCGCCCCCGACACACACACATACACAGAATAGTGTGTCTTGGCTATCACCGTCTTGGTCATTCATTGGCTGGTTCCCTCCGGAGAGCTGAAAAGCTGAGGCAGACCTTGAAAGAATTAATGCTGTCAACTAGCCACAGTCTGTGTAGCTGGGGATCTGAGCAACATAGCTCTGTGCTTGCCCATGAGGCACTGGGGGGAGACATAGGTGCCCCATCACTGTTTCCCAGTTTGTAATAAAGAATGCACTGGGCTCACACACTCACACACATGCACACACACACACAAAGTCACTGGGATTTCAAAATCTCAAGACTGTTTTCTTTCAAGGCTGGCATACTCCTCCCTAGGGAACAGTAGTGAGATTTTTTTTCTTCTTTTGGAGAAAGGTGGATGACCTATTGCTTTTTCTTTTCTCCCAGGAGGCATCAGGAAAGGTCACAGGCTTTGGCGTCAAGCAGACCTTGTTCTATGCCACTTACATGCTTTGCAGTGCAAGAAGCGAGTTCCTAAACTACACTGCTCTGAGCCTATGTTCATCTTTCAGCAGGAATCATAATGCCTGTCTCATAGGCAATGAGATAAATACATAGATTATCTGACACAGTCCCAGGCGCATGCTAAGAACTCTGAAGGCTCACTGCCATGTTTTAAAAATCACTGCTCCTGCACCCTGTGTGGAATAGTCATTTGTGAAGAGACCACAACAAGGACCATAGTTCTGAGACAGCACACGGAAGCAGGAAGGAAATGAGCCAGCCCAGAGAGAAGATGTGCAGGGCAGATTCTCAAGTCCATGAAAAATCGTTAAGCAGCATCAGAGCATCAGGACTCAATAATACCTTGACAGTGCACCCACATCATAAAATCCTCTGATAATGCTGCCTCCAAGGGACTGTCTTCATCTTAAACCCAGTGCAACCTCTGGGACACACAGAGGTGCCTCTTGGCACCTTCCTCAGGCCATCAGAAAAGATAGTACCACTTTTTTAGAAGCAAACAAGAGGACCTCCTGCACTGGGCCCCATGCTTCAAAGGGCTCCACTCTGACCATCCTCTGGCTACTCCCCACCCCTTGCAATGGGGAATTCATGTGGCCAAAGGGACAGCTCCACCCCAAATCCACTCTCCTTCCCCTTCTGGACTCACTGTAGGTATCTGGAACCCCAGAACTACCTGTCAGAATGGCCCCATGCTGCTGCCAGGGCCAACACATACATCTTTCCTACATCCACTTCCCCCAAGAGCGGACCAGGTCTCCAGTATGTGTATCCTGAGGCTTGAGGGATAGCCAGGGAGTGGCTATTTGTGGGATTGTGCATGGATCTAGACACGGAGACTGATGTATCTGTATGTGAACATGAAGCCTCCTCATGGTTGAAGATGAACCCAGGGCCCTGAAGAGAAGGGAGGTGGGTCACTGGCAGGAGGCCAGGGACTGGCCTTCTCTTTAATCATAATGTATTTTTATTTAACAGGTTTTGTTAGCTTGCTTCAGAATCTTTAAATACTTAGATCTATGCATTTATAGGCCTCCATTTGCAATCTTGCCCCAGGCCCTGTAAATATGAGAGGCAGGCTTGGAGAATTCTTAGAGCCTTAGAGTCAATAGACCCCAAATACCAGGAGAGAAGATGTGCAGGGCAGATTCTCAAGTCCATGAAAAATCGTTAAGCAGCATCAGAGCATCAGGACTCAATAATACCTTGACAGTTGCCAGACAGCAAATGATGCACAATGCAAACATTTGTTGTAGTCTAATACTTTTTAAAACAAAATAATGCATTGTTATTTCTCATCCAAGTGCTTCCTGACTTGGCTTGCTCTATAATCAACAATGAACATCTGTAAACTATGTCCCCAAATGCCGTACGTGGAACATCTGTACAGTGCAGTCCTTTGTAAAAGTCGCCCATGTATATAGCGTGACCCCTTGTACAGTTGCTTTATGGAATGCCCTCTTTCCCCCTACTGCAAATCTGCATGGCGCATTAAGCTGAAAGTCTCCGTGGGATACTGTGGGGCATATCCATGTTACCCAACCGCACAGCTGGGTCTTCTAACATCAACTCCAAATCATCTCTGTTCTCGCTGCATGTACCCTGTGATCACTTCTGCTTAGACTTTCAAAAGGCCAAATTCCTATCCCCAGAAAGGGTTCTTGTTTGAGGGCCCATGGTGGAAGAGATCCATTCATGGTTCGGGCTCCCATGGCTGCCTGAGAAATCCAGATCTCAGTCACTGAACACTATCCAGTCCTGGTGCCTCCCTTGATACCTCAGAGCAACTGAGGTGCTAAGGCAGTGGTTTTCCAAGGTAACAGCTAGCAAATGAGATGCAACCATGACAAGAAGGCTAGACTCTTCCTTTTTCCTCTGTGATCACCACCTCTGCCCCTGCCCATTTTAGGACCTTAGCTCTTACTAAAACTTCACTTGGCTGTGCTGAGCTATTATTGGCCACACTTACTCATAGCCCACAGTGGAGGCAAAGCTGCTGTGGGAAATCCTGGGCTCTGGATCCATTCTCTTCTTTGCAGTAGATCTCAGGCTGCCTGGCTGGGCTCTGGCCAACTGGCCTAAGATTGATGCTGTTCCAGCCATAAAAACTGCACCATGACAAGGGCAGTATGGTGGGATGTAAGGAGCAATGGTCTGGGTATTTGGAGACCCAATTCTAGGTGAGTGACATAGCCAAGTCACTTCTGACTAGAGCTTGAGCTCTGGAGTGAGATGGCTTCAGAATTTGCTCTATCTCCACCACTTAAGCAAATTATAATACTTGAACACTCTGAACCTCAGTTTCTTCATCTGTTCAATGAGGATCATACCTGAGTGACAGAGTTCTTGGGGGATTGATGTGCCTGTCACATGGCTGGCAATTAATAAATATTGGTTTCCCCTTCCCACCTGTAAAATTCAAGGAATTGAAGTGGATGATTTGTACAGCTCTGACATGCATTTGTGCTGTCACTTGGCTTCCTATCCCAGCATTTTCTCCAGAATCCATGATTGATTCTCCTCTTGGGTCATTTTCCTCTTTTGCTCAGCTATGTTCATTGAAAAGTTTGCTATGAAACTGTTGTCCCTCATCTTCCCAAGCCATGAAAGACTTTGCAGCCAGGGCCAGTCCACCTGGCATTTGGTACTATTAATGATTCACCAAGATGAAAATGGATCTAGGAGGTGACCTGTGACAAGATTGCCTTCTGTGCTGCAGGAGAGAGGTTCCAGGGGAGCTCTGAAGTCAGTGGCATGCCATCCTGAAGCATGGGAACCACAGCAATAATACAGGCAGGGGAGCCTCCACTCAAAGAGGCTACAACTGCACAGAGCAGTGCCAAGAAGTGCCATCCCCTCTTGGCATCACTTCCCCTGGGCTTCAGTTTCAGGACTGGTGCAGAGAGCAGAGTATTGGGGGGTAAAGCCAAGCTATTAGGGAGAAAAGAGAAATTCTGCACAGCCAAAGGGAAGCTACTGTGTTACTTACAAGTAACAAAAATCAACCTGCATTTGCTTAAGTTGAGAAGGAAAAGTTATTGGCAAGACACAGGGTGCAAATGCAACCAGATATCAGGAATGGAACCGAAAAGCGGACCCAGCTCACTCTCTCTCCATCTTTCATCTCTACTCTCTTTGGCCTAATTGCTCTATCCTTCTATCTCTGCAGACCTGCGTCCTCTGCTTTTCTGATTCACAGAACTGGCAAATGATGCCCATGTCATATTCTCAGGGTCTTAGTTTACCAATCTAAACAGAGAAAACAGAGCAAATCAGCCAGTTTATCTACAAACATAGATAAATAGATAGACGTAAATAAGGACCTAGACATAGATATGGATATATATCCTATCAATGTGGATTTCAAATCCAAAAGAAGGGGTTCGGGGCACCCATCTGGGTTTACGTACCCAATCCTGTTACGATCAATAACCCCCAGCACACGGCAGGTATACTAGTTAACAGGGACCCCCACCATGATTGAGGAGAAAGAGGTGGGGGCTCTGTGAGCCTGGCATGTAATTAAAAAGGTGTCCACAGAAGCCTAATGAGTTGGGCCACTTTGAGAGCCAGAATTGTGACTCTAACAGTGCAGGAGAGCCCACGAGTTCCAGGATTACCACATAGCAACAGTAAATGGATAGTGAACCTTAGCCAACAGGTCCCTTATCGCAACCTGACTCAACTAAGCTATCATCAGGCAGATCTGCTTCTCGGCCCTTATCATCATGAGTTTTTGTTGCAGCATTTACTCTGAGGTCAGTCAGTAATTCAGACTCGGGTCTTTATCTTTTGTGAGTTTCCACAAAAGGCTGTCTGTGCAGTGCCATAGCTTACTCTCTCCCTCTAACCTGAGCACTCTCTGTGACCTATATCCTTTCCAGAAGCTCCATTCTTTCTGAAGAATCATCATTTGGACAAGCATCGAGATAAGGGACTTAAACTACCTTGGGTGTCAAGAGTAGAAGCAACAGATGTGCCATTTGTGCGTACTTTCCTCCATCCCAAACTTCCAATAAAAAATCCTGTTACTGAACATTTCTGATCATAGAACCACCCCAGCAGCACAGTTTTTTCAAAAGCACTCCTTATTAACATCTCAGGAATTTCACACACCCTCTTCCAGTGAGCTTTTAACTCTCACCCATCGTGCCCACCGTCCAGCCCATTCCATCGAACTTGATTTCTGGGAAGATAAGGTGTTCTTCTGAATTTTACTCCTGCGATCCCCACAAGTTCTTGGATTCAATCAGAGACAAAATTGTTCCTCTGATCGTTAGTAGTCCTTTCTGGGAATCCAAAATAGCTTCATTAAATGTCTCCCAAATAGATTGGAGCAATGTCTTAGCATGTCCTAAAACACTGGAAACATAAAGAGCACCCACGGTCAACACTTCCATTGGAGATGGGGCTGGAGATCCTGTTTTCCTGACCCTGCACAGCAAGGTCAGGAAAAAGAAACAAGGCTCCTCTTCCTGGGATGAGGGTGAACCACCGCAGGCTGCTGTTTCCCTCTTCAAAATCAAATCCATACAAACTATAAAAGTGAGAGGAAAACGTGAGTTACAGAAACAGCAACAAAATCTGAAACTTTGAGAAACTACCGAGGATGTTAAAGTCAGTGTTGAACTACAGTGAGAGGTGGAGCATGGGACAGTGTCTGAGGAAGGTAACTAAAGCCCTGAGAAAGGATGACCAGAGAGGGTAAGAAGACAAGGTTTCACATTTGGCTCTCGCCTCTCCCTAGAATTGCTTTAGGACCAACACCTGTCTTTTCACTTAGAAATCCACTGACATTACCCAACCATTAATGCCAGGGAGTATGGGAGTAATGGAAAAGTCCTGCTAGGATGAGGAATTGATGAAAACCACTAGGGAGTGACCAGCTGCCCTAAGACCTTCATTTCTCTACCCTACTCCCACCCTCAACACCTCCAGGGCTTTTTAGTACAGCCTAGGGAGGTTACTTATTCCCAATGCAGTTTTGGCCTAAGGGCTTAAAGTTAAAACCCTATGGAGAGTTGCCTGGTAGAGTGGGAAAGAAGCAGTAATGTTCAGCAGTGGCGCTGCACTTTGAGACTAAGCCCACTCTTTTCCTTAAACCTTCCAGCACTGATAGAGACTAAGGCTGGCTGGCCACCGACATTTTTAAATACACACTGCCAGACAGAGTCGATGACCCCTGCATGGGACGTGAGCTCACAAGCTATTAATAAAATAACCAGACTCCCGCAACATATATCATTTGAAGCAGAAATATTGGAATATATAAAAGAAAATTTTAAGTGAAGTCTATTAAGATACTTAATGAAATGAGAAAAATATTACCAATATGGAACAAGAAAAACAAAGTAAAAATAATCAAGTAGAAATATAGCTATAAAAATAGAATGGTTGGAAAAAAAGAATAGAATGGATGCAGCTAAAAAAATGAATTAGTAAAATAGATCATATTGACTTCTCATAAAAGATAAAAAAGAAAAAAGAAATAACATATGAAAGAAAAGCTAAAAGAAATGGATCATATAAGTAGAAGCTACAAATTCTAGAAACAGGGAAATAAAATGAAGGAAAACATTTTTAAAATGGGGATATATGTTTTAGAATTGAATAAAAATGAAACACCTTATATTAAAAGAGATCATATACTGCCAAATACAACAGATAAGGAAATATTGACATGTAAATATGGTAAAATTTAAAGATATTGAAGGCAAAGAAAAGTTACCAGTACTTCTAAAGAGAAAGAACAGCTCAATCACAAGGGAATGAACATCAGAATAACATAAGACTTCTCAACAGCAACACCACCAAATGCAAGACGACAAATGGCATAATGCCATAGCATTTTAAAGGTACTAAAGGAAAGGACAAATAGAAAAAGCTTAAAGGAAGTATAACAGCTAGAAAATATGAAGTAAGATGACAAAAACATATTCTAATATAACAATAGTTATAATAGATGTAAATAAATGCATTAGATTAACCATTTAAAAGACACAGATTCTCAGATTGGATTAATAAAAGAGACTTCAACTTTGTGTTACTAGAAGAGCTTACTAAAAAATAAAAAGTCTTAAAATAAATGCATGGAAACACATACCAAGAAAATATTAACCAAGGGAAGTCTGGAGTAGTAATCCTAATATTTGATAGGAATCATTTAAAAAAAATATATCTTAAGGAACAAAGAAAACTTTATATACAAATAAAAGGAATAAATGAATAAGAAGATATATTGATCATAAACATATACACACCTAACAATACAGACTCAAAATACACCAAATAATAATTGACAAAACTGAAGAGAGATAAGTCAAGTGTTAGAAGTTGCCAATTTGAACACACAACTTTCAGAAATGGAAATTGATAGATCAAGCAGAAAAACATGTGCAAATTTATCAAAGATGTGGCCCAAGAGATAAGCTTGTGCTAATAGATATGGACAGAATTATATACCACAGAAACATAGAGTTCATATTCCTTTTGAGTTTATGCATAAGAATTTCACAAAAATAAACCTTTGTGAGGCCAAATTGGCTTGGCATTTCAGGGCTGCTTTAATCTTATAAAACCTTCGCATCAACACATATTTTCACAACTGCCATGACTGAGAAAAGAGAGTGTGGAAATTGCATTGAGGCTTCTATACGCTTTCATCTGGAAGTGACACACACACTTTCATCCACATATTATTGACTACAAAATTAACAAAGTTCTGCCTAATTTCAAGAGGCAAGAAAGTACAACTCCATATCCTGGGAGAAATGGAAAGCTGAATATCAATGATGGCAGTAAGGTCTACCAGAGGCAATTTAACAAAGAAGAAAATCTACGAGGTTTAAATAGGTACACAGCAATAGAGAGAGATCTTTCAAAAAGCAGTTCTAAATAAAAAAATGTGAAAACAAAGTAAAAATATGCCATAAAATACAATATCATTCAGATAAATGTAAAATGCAAACATATATAGAAATTTGCATATACATTTTCAAATACATTAGAATAAGTGTCTATAGAGGGGAAGAAAATAGCAGTAGAGCACGGGGTAAGGAGAATGAATAAATCAATAAATTGGAGAAGGGCCTTAGGAAGCCAAGGAGAGTAGCACGCTACAAACAGAAGCATATGATTAACTCTACCCTCTGATGCTGAGTTGCTGTTATTTTAAAGTTTTAGCTTAGAAAAGAATAATCTAATTTCATTATTTCCAAATAACATTATTATCTTCCTAGAAAACCTAAAAGAATATACATAGAAATTATTAGAATTAATAAATTTATCAGTGTTCCTGAATTCAAAAGCAATTTAAATGAATTTGTGCCATTTCCACTAACAAGCACAAATAGAAGATACAATTTTATATAAAATTGCTTACAATGGCATTTTTTAAAAACCTAAGAGACTGGAAATAAATCTAACTAAATATGGAAAATATTTTAATGGATAAAATAATATAATTTTATTAAAATTGATTTAAAATGATCTAAATAAATGGAAATAAATACCACATTTATGGATTTGAAGACTCAAAATCATAAAATCGTTATTCCTAATTGATCTATATATTCAACACAATCTGAATTTTAAAATCCCAGTGTCTTTTTATGTGTATGTAGGGGAAGGGAATTTAACAAGGCAAAAAAAAGGGCTTGGAAAAGAAGAAGGAAAAGAAAAAGGAGAAGGAACAGAAAGATGAGGAGGAGAAAGGGAAGGAGAGAAAGAGGAAGAATAGAAAGAAGAGAAAAAGGAGGACTTCTTTGGGATAGTGATTACTTGCCTTCACAAATACCAAGAATTGTTATTAATACAACATAATGTGATATTAGCACAGGGAGAGTAATCAATGGAACTGAACAGAAAGCCAAGAAACAGACCGACATACATATAAAAACAATTTATAAATGATCAGATCAGTGGAGGAAAAAATGGAATTCAAAAAATGATGCTGAGACAATTGGTTATCCACATGGGAAAAATGAAAACTGAATCCCTATCTCACACCATACATTAAAAATAAATAAATTCCAGGATTTAAATGAGAAAGCCAAATCCTTATTACAGAAGAATGTCTTTGTGACATTGGAATGCTTAAGAATTTCTTAAACAAAATTAAATAGCACAAACAGTAAAGAAGATCTGACTTCACTCAATTAAAGAATACGTGTTCTTCCAGGCACCTGAAGAAAGTGAAAAGACAAACCACAGATGGGAAGAAATTATCTGCAGCGTTTAAGACCAGCAGAATGAAAGCATTCAGAATAAATAAAGAACCATAAATTAATAAGGAAATAAGTCTATGGGGGAAATGGGCAAAATTGTTAAACAGGCACTTAGCAGAAGAGGAAACTCAAATGGGCAATAAATTTATGAAAAGATTGTTCAGCCTCATTATTCATCAAGTAAATGCAAATTTAAATCCAATCAAAATGAGATCATATTTCATACACATTGGATTGACAAAAATTATAAAAATCTAATACAGTTGTCCCTCAGTATCTACAGGGTACTGGTTTCAGGACACACTGCAGCTACCAAAATCCACGGATGCTCCAGTCTCTCATATAAAATGGCACAGTATTTGCATATAACCTACTCACATCCTCCTGTATTTTAAAATCATCTCTAGATTACTTATAATATCTAATACAATGTAAATGCTATGTAAGTAGTCAATAAACTACATTGTTTTGTTTGTGTTTTTTGTATTGCTATTTTTAATCATTTTTTTGTATTTCCAATCTTTGGTTGGTTGAATCCACAGATGCTGAACACCTAGACAGAAAGGACAGACTGTAATATCATGTTGGTAAGGATATGAAGCAACCAGAGCATTTATACCTTGCTGGTGGGAGTGTAGATAGGTACAATTGGCAATACCTACTAAAATTAAATATGCACACACACACACGCGGTGACCCAGCAATGCTACTCCTTATTTTATATCATAGAGAAACTCTTTTACATGTGACCTAGAGACAAAGAATATTCAGAGCAACATTGTTTGTAATAATAAAAAACTAGAAACACGCCATAGGATCATCACCACCAAAATTGATACAGGTTGAGTAACCCTTGTCTGAAATAATTGGGGCCAGAAGTGTTTTGGATTTCAGATTTTTTTGGATTTTGAAATATTCGTATATATGTAATGAGATATTGTGGAAATGAGATCCAGATCTAAACACAAAATTCATTTGTGTTTTATATACACCTTACACACATAACCCAAAGGTAATTTTATATAATATTTTAAATAATTTGGCGGCATGAAACAAAGTTTGTGTGCATCGAATCATCAGAAAGCCACCCATGTGGATAATGTGTTGTTTGACATCACCATTGTTCTTGACTCTGAATTTATATGCTACCAATAGGCAATCACACTTATCCACACACAGGTACTTAACAGTAAAAAAACAAATATGACATACCATTAATACAGTGAAAAAATAATGTGTTCAAGGTAACAAAGCAGCCCAGTAGCATCACCAGAATACCTGCATCAGCAGTTCAACAACAGTCACAACGAACAATGCCAGGCTTTCAGTCTCCTCTTACAATGCTCTGTTTTGATTAAAAGGTTACTATACACCATATTTTATTCTTTTAGGTGAGAAAAAACATCAGAAGCAGTTGAGAGACCAGGAAGTGGGTCCTCTAGGGATGAAAAGGCATTCTGATGAATGGCTTTTTAAAATGTTTTCTCCAGAGTCATCTTCCTCATCAATAATAGTTTTTGTCTTAGAAGTCTCTCTTTGATTTTATAAACTAATATGATTTTTTGCTCTGTTATGAATGCACACTGCTCTCATCCTTCAATAAGCTCATGAAACATTTCAACATGTCATCTATAAGCACTTTTTCTGTTACCAAGGTCATCTTCATCATCATTATCATCATAATCACCTAGATTCAGGACCATTTTGGCTATTTTACCATTGGTCAACAAATGAATAACTGAAGCTTTATTATCAATGTTAAAAACTTCTTCGATATTCACGTCTTCCAGCTTCCTGATGGACAGTGAAGGTATTTTTTGCATATGTAAGGAGGTCAGATGTCATTTTTTTCTCATGTGACACATGGAATCCTTCGAAGCCACCATCTTGTTCATTGTTATCACTGAACATAGTCGCAGGGCAGAGGTTATGTCAGGCATACACAACTGTGTCTTCCGCCACTGTGTTTCAAGTGTTGGCAACAGCATACATGGCATCCGTCATGTTAAACTCCCTTTGAAAACCTTCCTCACCTCTGTTCACTGCCGCTAGCATGCTCTTCGAGAAACTTCTTTTATATTTACTCTCCATCGATCTAAGGATACCCTGGATGCACGGCTGAATTAATGAAGTCACATTTGGGAGAAAGTACATGGCACAAACATAATTTTTGATAAGAATTTCACGTGGAGGATGAGCAGAATGATTGTCAAGGAGTAACAAAATCTTGCAGTTGTTATCCAGTCCAGCTTCCTAGCAGCAAGCTGGTACAAAATGTTTGTGACACCCATCAGAAAAGATGTCCCTGGTGATCTATGCTTTTTTGTTAGCATAATACATTAATGGACTGGTAAGATATTCACTCCTTAAAAACAGTGAAGATGTAAACTTTTGCCTAGCACAGCAAGTTTACACGTATGCGTGCCTGCTGCATTAGCACGTCCCAGCACGGTTATTCTGTCCTTGGCATCCTTAATTGCTGTGGAGGCTGTCTCACCAGCTGTAGACAGCCTCTGTCACCAGCTGCTTTTCTGGGGCAATAATGCCAAAACAGCGATGTTTCATCAGCATTATAGACTTGTTCTGGCATTAGATTCTCATCAGTGATGACCTTGGCACACTCTCCAATAAATTTTTCTGCTGCTTTATGTACAGCAGATGCTTTATCACCACAAATATTTAAAAATTTAATTCTGTGTCTTTTCTTAAATCTCCGCAATCAGCCTGTTGAATACTCACAGTTCCCTTCATTTTTCAGTTTATTGTGATAGATCTTTGCTTGTTTCATTATCAGCATGTGTTCACTGTGTTGCTGACTGATCCGCTCTTTTAATACACGACTGACATTGTCATTTTTAGCTTGGTGCAGTGTTTTCCTATTTTTCCTTGATTTCTGTTCATCAATTCAGCATAGAACTTCAACAGTTTATTGTTCTGTTTCTCCAGTCATCTATGGTGGTCATTCCAAGACCATACTCTTCCATAAGATGTTTGACACTTACACTGCTGTCCAGTTTCTCCAACAGCTCAACTTTCTGTGCTGTAGATAAATGTAAATGCTTCCTCTTTTTCTTATCTGTTACCCATAAGGGTATCTGTGGCCCTTTTTGACATTTTCAATAATATTTTTATACCACAGAACATACAATAAGCAAAAAACCCATAGTGGGTAAGGTATGTAGGTCTTGGCCCATGTAGGGCATCATGGGGAACCTGCCGTTGGCATGTCTGCCCTGCACGTGTGCCATTTTATTACCCTTTGTGTGCATGCTCATGTGGGGGAATCTGAGCATGTTTGGAAAGGATATATCACAACCAAAGTGAGCTGGGAGAACACTGAATAAATGGTGTGTTGTGTGCCTGCATTTTGACTGTGACCCATCACATGAGATCAGGTTTGGAGTTTTCCACTTGTAGCATCATGGCAGTGTTCAAAAGTTTTGGAATTTGGTGGATTTCAAATTTTGAATTTTCAGATTAGGGATGGTCAGTCTGTATTTTAGTTGTAAAATATTCATATAAAGGAATACTATACAGCAGCAGGGGATGAGTTATGACTACAGAAATGAGTCTCAGGAACATACTTTATTAAAAATCAAGTTAAAAAATATGCAGATGCTCCTTAACTTACAATGGAATTATGTCCTGGTAAATCCATCATAAGCTGAAAATATACTGTAAGTCAAAAATGATGTAGCACACTTAATCTACAGAACAACATAGCTTAGCCTAGCCTATCTTAAATGTGCTCAGAACACTTGCATTAGCCTGCAATTAGGCAAAATCATCTAACACACTGCATATTTTATAATGAAGTATTAAATATCTCATATAATTTATTACTAATAAATACTGTACTGAAAGTGAAAAACAGACTGGGTAATTACCACTAATGTACACAGCTGAACCCACCATCATAAAATTAAAAAATCGTCAGTCAAGCTATTGTAAATTGGGGATAGTCTGTACAGCACAATGTCCTTTAAGGATACAAATGTGGTAAAACTATAGAAGAAGCAAGGGGATGATAATACAAAATTCAAGTTAGTGGGTACCTTGGAGTAACCCATAGAGACAAAGACCAGCACCTGAATCAAGAAATGAACGTCACAGTACAAACCAACCTGCCTGAGCTACAAAGATACCGACCACACTCAGAGAAGCTGTTCCCTTGGATACCCTGGTTAAGGTCATCGCTTGCCTCTGAGTAGGAAGAAAGTGGAGACTTCAATACACCCCCTTCAGATTTGTCATCACCTGCCTATTCTGTTATTCACACATTATTTAGAAGTTCAAAATTTTCTGAAATTTTAGTTGAAACTCTATTGGCAGTAGGTTGCAAATCTCTACATTTTGCTTGCACACACAACAGGCTATGTTTAACAATTGGCTATAGACATTGATGTACATATGTACAAAAAATAAATAAATATTTCCCCCTCAGAAAGGAAGACAAGTGCTATTTAAAGAGAAGTTGGCCAGTTTATGATATATTATAATGTGGAGATTATTTCTTCACATCTTTCAATATCCATGATACTTAATATCATCAGTATTCTGGACCCATCCCATGTGATTTGGTTTATTCATCTCTGTGTTGTTTTCTTCCTGTTTCAGGCAGAGAGCTACACACCAGACACCAGCAAGCATGAAACCAAAGCAAAGACATTCAACAAGACCCATTCCAATGTTCGTTTTCCCTCTGAAATCATCCACCAAAGCACTTGCCCTCCCAAATTACAGCCACTGTTCCTGAAGAATAAATTATTTTGTGCTGCCATGGGCCTTTGGGCATGCTCTCTAGAAGAAGCCATTTACCTTAATTACAATTATTCACTGATGTCTCCCCTACTCCACTTTCTTGTGAACTCCTCAGAGAGAGACTTTATGACTCATTTTCATTGTATCTCCTGAGCATGGCACAGTGTTTGACACAGAAAAAGTGCTCAGTAGTCATTGATGAATGGAATTAAATTTTTAATTGAATTGAATTGCAGGTCAATTAAAAAATTATTTCCAAGTTCTTTGGAGAAAGTAGTAATTACAGATTCCAGGGTAAGAATGGGACAGGGTCAGATCTAGAATGTAGAGGTGTGAGGGAAGATCATCCATACAGGGAACTACAGATCGTTTAGTCTGGCTGGTGTGTACTATGTGAGTGGGTATCAGGAGAGAAAAGTAAGTAGGAGACAGATCCTCAGGGGCTAAGGAACCCCCCAAAGGGTTTGGAACATATCCTGTGAGATCTGGAGAAGCACAAAACAATTTTAAAACTGTTAGTAACATGGTCTTACTTGGTTTATAGACAGAACACTAGCAGCAAAATAAAGGATAGATTGGAGCAGATTGAGACTAGAGGCAGGGATTCCATGACCAAGACCCTGGTCCTTGGGAGGATTGCAAGGATAATGTTGAATGGACCCAAGGTAGGCATGCAAATGTGCCTGCATCTCTAGCAACATTCTAGTGCTACCCAAAGATGTTCAACCATTTTTTCAGACTTTTTAGAACCCACTGGGTTATGTTTGAAAAAGCAACAAAATGGACCTCTCCTCCGAAGACATGAGAAATTTATTTTGTGTTAAAAACCCATAAATTTATTTAAGAATCTGGGGGAGTCCATTTTGGCAAAATGCATTTCCCATCAGCCTACTTGATTTCACTTCCTGCCTTTCATGAAATATATGTATATACGAAGCATGAGACTCCCTACTGGGTTCTACATTTATGTGCATCTGCCGTCCAATTTACAGCTTGCAAAGGAGGTGTTAATTAGTTGGCAGAAGCACCTGAACAGGGAGTACTGGGTTGGCTGAGTGGGTGGGAAGGTCTCTGGCATTTCCTTATTCACATGGGCAGGAAAAAAGAAGAAAGGAAACTCACATTGCTGCCCAAAATGGCAACCTCCAAGCCAAGGCAAGTGGTGCAATTATGGCAAGTACTTCTTTTCTCTAAAAAGAGAGTCTATTTTTGGATTCTTGTGATTAATATCAAGCTAATATCAAATGCTCATAAGAATTTAGTTTAAGTTTTGTCTTTCTATACAACTCTTTGAATTGTAAAGATCTTTCCAAGAAATTTAGGTGAGTTTTTTACTGTTGAATAGGGTAAAATTAACACTGAAGAATGAATAAGATTAATTTCTGCAAGAGAAAAAGCAGAGAATACATCTTACAAGAGAAAGGGCAGTGATCCAGAGCCAGGAGAGTCTAGAAGGTGGTGGGTGGAGAGGGGAAGTCACAAATCCAGGTGCAGCTCAAAGGACTTTTCATTCGTGGTCAATAAAAAAAGTTGGCTGAGTTGAGGTAGGTGGTCCCAGGCACTATTTGTTGGGGGCTGGGGAGAGCAAGGCTAAATAAAGATCAAATCCAGATTTCTTCAATTTGTATGTCAACAGAATTCATCCAATCTCTGTAACTCACAACCAGCAAATACTTGAAGAGACAAATGAAGACAGAATCACAGGATGTCATCTAGTAAAACATTTTCATTTTAGAGATGGCACAACTGAGGTTCAGAGAAAAAAATAACTTCCCCAAAGATATTGATGGTGGAATCATAGCTTGCACCTCAAGTTTCTGACTTTCTGCCCATTATTCTTTCCAGCACACCATACTGCTTTTCTAAAGGTCTTTGGAACACTCCTGGGCATCATACCCTCCCCAAATTCTGATCCAGCACAACTTTTAACAGCACCGAGATGTATAGTATTGTTGTAGAAAGAGCAGCAGGACCAAAGAAAAAAGACATGACCAGAAAAGAAAGACACAGACACACCAAGTGCGAATCACCTAGTTGTTCATACCTCCTGTGACAATCAAGAGGAAATCAGTCAAAATGTTGGTGAAATATAAACTTGCAGTTGGTTAATAAATATTGCATGCACCAATGGGGCAGAAGACATTGTATTAAGCATTCAGAGATGCTCAGACTACATATATAAAGAATACATGGTGACCACTTTCTTTCTACTTTGGAAAAATGCCATTGAAGCTTCATAAAATACAGCTTGCATTGAAGCACTGCAAAAAAAAAAAAGGAGAGAGAGAGAGAAAGTGACATAAGTTGAGCTTTTAACACACTCAGCAAGCACTCTTTCAGGCTGCCAAAGTACAGAGTACCTGAACAAAGAGAAAAGAGATACTTTTCATCCAACCCTGGGTTTGCTGTACCTGGCTCCTGATGAAGCTCAGGTGTCCAAACAGAGAAAGACAAACAGAGTAGAGGAAATTCAGTGAGAAGGACAAATGAGGGCACAGCCTCTCTGGAAGATCAGAGGGCTCCAAGCTCTGCTGCTTCCTTCAGCAAATGCTAATGAGCCCAAGAGAACACAAAACACAATGTATTTTCTGGACACACACCCCAGAGAAAGAAGAATTCTTCAGATGTATAATTAGGAGCAATTAACAAGGGCTAGAGGGGAGCATGATAGGATGTAGAATGGGCTTGATTGGGTAATAACTTCACCTGAGAGTTGTTGGTGGTGACCTGCTTAGGGCTTTTCCTAAGTGAGCTTGTCTTGGGCTGTGTGCTCATGAGTTTGAGGATAGAGATTAGAAAATCAAAGGCGGGGGCGGGGGGGGGGCGGTTCCTATTCAAGTTTACCAAATATTTTCTCTGCAAATTGCTTTAACACCCCAGATCCCAGACCAGTCTGACACACGGTAGATTTTCAATAATGTTCACTAATGAGGAAATAAAGTGAAATGAAATGGTGAAGGGAATTCACACAATTCATGTCCATCCTCATCCCCTAGACAAGCTATGAGGGTTTTGGCAGAAGTAGGGCAGGCGACCTTTCGTTAAAAATAAGGCCTTTCTGGTTGTTCTGTACTAGTCCCAGATAGCCTGTAAAACCCAGAAAAGGGAAACCAGGATGACATTTTCATTGCTTGAGGATTCAGTAGGTGTAATAGAAAATAATGGAGCAAGGGAGTCCTATAGCCTATGCAGACAACGTGTGTATTGGAGAGGGTTGGTTCAAATCCAAGATTCACTACTTACTACCTATGCGACCTTAAAAACGCTATTCAATCTTTCATGACTCATACCATATGAGTCTTGGTTTGCTCATCTGCTAAATGGACCAGACTCATCCTGGGTTATTGTAGAGATTAATAAGATAATGTCCCCAACTGACTATCATGAACAACCTGAAGCAGCAGGCCAGTAAATTCATTTACCCAAATGTGTGTTTTAAAGTCAGTTTATCTTGGAGGGATCACCAAAAAATTTCATTACTCAAAATCAGACATTTTAGACCTGGAAGATTTATTGGATTTTTTTTTTTTTTATGGCTAAGGTGGATGTTAGTCTATGCCTACTTTTAAAGGTTTTCAAATTAAAATTATTGTGGGTAGGCATTATGGTGTTGAACTTTGGAGCCATTCATCCATTTTTTGGAGTGTTCTTAATTTATTTTTTTTCTTTTTTTAGTTGTAATAAAATTTACCATTTTAACCATTTTTAAGTGTAGAGTTCAGTGGCATTAAGTATATTGACATTGTGCCACCATTACCACCATCCATCTCCAGAAGCTTTTCATCCTCCCCAGCTGAAACTCTGTACCCATTAAAGATTAATTCCACACTACCTGTCTCCCTCCAACCCATGGAAACCGCCATTCTACTTTTTGTCTTTATGAATATGACTATTCTAGGAACCACATAAAAGAAGAATCATACAATATTTGTCCTTTTGTGACTGGCTTATTTCACTTAATATAATGTCCTCAAATTTTATCCATGATGTAGAATGTGTCAAAATTTCCTTCTTTTTTAAGGCTGAATAATATTTTATTATATGTATACACACATTTTGTTTATTCATTCATCTGTTGATGGATGCTTGGATTGCGTCCATCTTTCAGCTATCGTGAATAATGCTGCTATGAACATGGTTGCCCACCTAATTTACCTTTTAAGAAAAAGATTGGTCCCAGTTGGTAGGTACTCCCTTGATCCACCTCTGATAATATTAGTAGCTAGTTTGGTCTTCCTTTCCAGCACATCACCTTCTCGGGTTCTTAATATCGCATAAAAAATGTCAGCTCTTATCCCAGCTCCCTCAGCTGTGATAGCATATGAATTTGCAATGAACTAAAAAAATACTAAATAGCTGCATGCCAGGTACTTGTCAGAGTATAATCTGAAATTTAATGCACCTCAGTACTCTTCAAATGGTTAGTTGAGAAACATGCATTATTAAATGAGAGCTGGTTAAAGGCTTACTGTTTCCAATCTAGCCCTAAATTAAGCTAGACCGCCATGGAGCTGCTTGGTAACTGGTAGACACTGCTTTAGCCTCCATAGAGGTGATCTTACCGAATGATGCTTCAGTAAAAGGGGTACCCTCAGCTTTAGTTTTACTGATCTTTGATTTTATGAAACTATTCTATTTACTGTGTAGATATTGTTTAGGATGTTGTTCACTTTTCATACGGTGCCCTCTCTAGGAGGACTCACAGAAGAAATTGTTCTTAGTATCAGATTTGCTCTTCTGGAGCTACTGGATTATTTTTCTTCTTATGGATACACAATTGTGTGAAAAATTGTGTTCTGATCATTGCTTTGGCTACTAGATAGCTTAGATTCAGATTTGTTACCCACCTGTAACAAAAGAGATGAAAATGTATTTTACGTATTAAATACATATGGATTGTACATATTAAACTTACCTGTGGTTTCATCCAATACTTCTTACCATAGTTTTAACCTTTACAATGATTTTCTCACTTATTCTGTGTTGCAGTTGTGTGTTTGTGTGAATCACCTTGAGAAAGAGAGAGAGAGAGAGAGAGAGAGAGAGAGAGAGAGAGAGAGAGAGAGAGGCATATTTTTTTAAACAGGAGAGAGAGTGAGAATGTATCATTCAAAGTTCTTGGCTGCAAACAACAGAAACCAATTCTAATTAACTTCACCACTAATTAATTAATTAATTTTAAAAGGAATTTATGGGAAAGCTATTAGCTTAGCTTACAAAAATTATTGGGAAGGGTGGAGAATGGGGCTCAAAAAATAGGCAGTATTCCAGAGAAGTTGGGCGATTGGCACTGCAGGCACAGCACACCCATGCACAGGAATAGTCGGGAAAGACACTGTTGGCTCTGCAGCTCGTTCCTGCCCTGCCTGCCCCTCTGAGTAATTCTCTTCCTGCTCAGGGTCTAGTGAGAGTTCCACTTGCTGGGGTTTTTCCATTGGGGGAGGTGTGGCTTTGCAGGGATTCCTCTGAAATAGGGTGGGTGTTTAGATTATATATGAGAGAGAAAGAGAGAGAGAGAGAGAGAGAGAGAGAGAGAGAGAGAGAGAGAGAGAGAGATTGAGATTGATTCTAGAAAATCAGAAATAATTGAAGTGGCATGGTGGCCTTATTCCTGTTGAAGAAGGATGGGTGGCAGAGAAATAATCTAAAAGTCAAAGTCATGTATAGCTATCATATGTCACTACCCACCGAAAGGTACCATTTTTGGAGAAATTGTAGCTCTAGAGGTGTTTGTGTTCACAGAACTTGGATAGAGGGGGAAAAAGTGCTAAGATTCTAAACCACTGAATCACCAACCAATTTTCGTTCCCTTACCACTCTGTCCCAGCTCCCAGGGAAACGTATAACATCAAAAAGCTTGATGAGTAAATGAATCCTTATATAGTTTTCTCCCTTAGAAAATAAAACACACGGGAGTCTCAAGGACTCTTACTGCCTCTCTAGTTACAATTTTAGACCAGAAGCAGGCATAAGCAGTGTGCTCCATGGTTTTTCTCTGACAGTCCACTTTAGTTTCATCTTGTTCCTCCAAGAAAGGGATGAGAGACTTCTATCCAGATTGAAGGAGACAGTGAGTCCACCTGTTGTATCAACCAAATGGGAAGTAAGAGAAGAAAAGGGCAGGGAAGGGAAGGAAAGGAGAAGGGAAGGAAGGGAAGGAGGGAGGATAGAGGAAGGGGAAAGATGGGAGGTACTACAGTTTGAATGTCTTCTCCAAAACTCTTGCTGAAATGCAATTGCCATTGTGATGGTATTAAGGGGTGGGACCTTTGAGAGGTGATTAGGCCATGAAGACTCTGCCTTCATGAATGGATTAATGCTGTTATTGGGAGAGTGGGTTAGTTACCTCAGAAGTTTGGCCCCCCTTTCTCTCTGTTGTACGTATTCTCACCTGCTCTTGCTCTCCTTGCCACGCGATGCCTTCTGCCCTGTCATGATGCAGCAAGAAGTTTCTCACCAGATGCATCCCCTCCATCTTGGACGTCCAACCTTCAGAACCATGAGCCAAATAAATCTCTTTTATTTGTAAATTACACAGTCCCTGGTATTCTGTTATAGCAGCAGAAAACAAACTCAGACAGGAGGAAGGGAAAAGCAAAACAAAAGAATGAATCCAAAAGAGAGAAGGACTTCTGAGGACTCTTCAAGGAAGAGAGCACTTTTAACCCCATTGCTCCTTCTATCTGAAGCCCAGATTCATGGCAGTCCTCTTATCTGTGTGGGCTTAGGCACGTCTTTGCAGTCCTTTGTCCCTTGTCAGGGTCACAGCCTACGTTTTATGATTTAGAGGTCAGGCTTCACTGAAGATTGCATGTGGGAAATAGATGATGTTTTCACTCCATATCCCCATCCCCCACCATAGCAGACTGCCTCAAACATCTACATCCACCAAGTCCATTTTTCCTGGTTACCTCTTCAGGTAACCAGGTCATTCTTCTCTTCCTGTCCTTAGCATTGTGCTCATTTGTCTGAACTCTGCTTCCAACTTTGTAAAATGAAAGCCCTGTAATTAATAGAACCGTAGTCCTTAGAACGTGGTTTACTGACCATCTGTTGTTGCCTGAACATGTCCTTTGGTGGGGGATCTCCCCATACCACCTCCCACACTGACATCAAGTGGCTTATAAAATATTTTTCAACTAGGTAAACAGCTGTCCTTTAGAAGAGTTAAAGTAAACATAGATCTCTTCATTTTACTATATATCAAAAGCTTAACCTCCTCATTCAGTGGGCTGAAAATTTCACTCTGCCTTTGGTCAGTTTGAAAGAAACTCATCTGAAGCCCAAATGTCTAAAAAGTTTTAGATATACCCAGGGTCTGACTCAAATATAGTTCTGGAAGTAAAGCTTATCTAAAGGTTTTGATACTTCCCCTCTTTATATTCTCACAATAAGAAAGTATAGTATCTCAATGGGACATTCTGCATAAAGCTAGAGAAAAAGGAAATAAACAAGTCCGAATTTTTCAGCCCTATTCACAAGAGATGGTTTCATGACTAGAAGACTAGAAAATTCTTTTCCTTTTGTAATATAGGTAATACCTGATATTTGCATAGTGAGGGTAAGCACATTAAATCTGCACAGCATGAGGTTACCAGCTCTACTTCTATGCTCTCCAAGTAACCTTCAAATGACAACTTGACTTCCCTTGTAGATTTTCATACTAGGGAAAGATACACCGACGTGCTGATATGAAGATTTTGTGGCCTCCTTTCCTGTTTTAAACCTTACAGTAAATAATCACATTGGTATAGGGGCAATAAACTCTTTTGTCAATTTGTGAGTTTGGTTCATATGGGATGATCCCGTGGGCTCATTTAAGTGTGCTTGCACTAAGGAGATCACATTCCTAGATCTACAAAGCTGAGCATCCTACCATAATGCTCAAGGGTCAAGATGACTTCATTCACTTCCACCCTGTGAGGTACTACAAGTGGCTGACAGGATTCTTGAATACTAGCAATGCTTGTCATTCATCAATCCTTTACTATGTCCCAGGCATTATTCTATATACCCTTTTATGAAAAAAGAAAACTAACTAATTTAGTCCTAACAACATCCCTGTGAGAGAGGTACTATAACTGTGACCAAATCTACAGATGAAAACACTGAGGCATAAAGAAGTTAAATAGCTTGCCCCAGAGGTAGAGTCACAACCCAATCCTAGGCAGTCTTGCTCCTGAATGTGCACTCTAGAGTGCTGTGCTGTAATGCCTCCAGGGATTGATGACGTTTATATCTTTGCTTTACAACTGTAATATTTTGGACAGACTATAGATAGCACATCTAAAAATTGTTCATCTGAAGCCTTTGGAGGATCTATGTCTAGTGGTTTAGAGTTGCTTTGATATTGGAAAGCTACATGCTAGATTGTTCTGTATGCTGTGCACTAAAGTCACGTCTTCAGCATGGGAAATGACCAAGGAGACTTAGCCAAAAACCCATATGGATGTTGAAGGATCATTTCATGGGAA